>JAIUCT010000024.1:2724282-2763940 GCA_021307375.1 Tetraneura akinire
CAAGGAAACACTGATACTAAGGAAATTCAAAATAATTCTAAAAGAAATTCTTCAAATCCAATTTCAAATGGGTAATATTTCATTTATATGTAAGTACACCCATATAATATTAAATGTTATTTAATGTGTTTTAGACAAATCAATATGAAAGAAATTACAATTACTAAATTGCCTGCAAGTCATAAAAAAGAAACAGTTAATTTTAAATTAAACCATATTAAAAATAATATAATGAAGGTAACAGATTCCTCCTCAAAAATCACTAATTCATATTCATCTAGCTTTCCAACATCTAGATCTACTAACAGCATACCTGTATCTTATGAGAGTTTTTCTACCAAAATGTTTAAATTTGTATATTCTCTTCTTTATTTAGTATTTCCAATTTAATTACATTTTCTACTATAATTTGTTGTCTAGAATCAAGAAAACGCTGATACTAAGAAAATTCAAAATAATCGCAAAAGAAATTCTTCAAATCCAATTTCAAATGAGTAATATTTCATTTATATGTAAGTACACCCATATATATATTAAATGTTATTTGATGTGTTTTAGGCAAATCAAAATGCCAAAACTTCTAGTTACTAAATTGACTAAAAATCATAAGGAAAAAAAACATTATTTTGAATTAAACCATACTAAAAATAATATAATGAAGATAACAGATTCCTCTTCAAAAGTTACTAATATTAATGCAAATTCATCTAGCTTTTCAACATCTAGTTCTATTAACAGAGTTCCTCAAGAATCAAGCCAATCTCTCACAAAATATTCAAGTAATACAGATATAAATTGCAAAGCAGATTCTACAAATATTATTGATATTGATGAGACTCAAAGTACTTCAACAAATTTTCATGAATCTGTGATTGTAGAACAAGTAATTTATAAATATTTAAGCAACTGCAAAAAGAAGGATCCATTAAAGTAATACATTATTTAATTTCTATTAATATCTAATACTATTAATTATAATAAAAAATTACTTATCACTAACACTAATATCATTTGATAAATGTATGTATGAGACAAGTCCAAAATATAAGTTAATTATATTATAATAGTATATAATTAAACTATACTTAATTAAGGAAGAAAAATAAATATTTATAGAGAAGTATATACATATATTACTATTTATGGTTCATTTATATAAGGCAATAAGAATTAGATTTAAAATGAAATTATATGAGACATAGATGAAAAAACAAAATTATTAATTCTAAGGTTAAACACCCTTGATATTTATAAGGGAAGAAAGTGTCATATTTCTTATATCTAATAGATAAATAAAATTGAATTTTTTTGTAAGTCAAGATTTTTATATGTGTTACTAGACATTTTTATTAACCACATTATAATGGTTATAAAAATAAAGTTTTACTGACATTCATTTTGCTTAAACTCCAAGATAATAGATTTTATGACAGGAATAATTTATATATCTATTTACCATTAAAAAGATGTATTTTTTCTATTTAGCCTTTATTAAAATATATTACAGCTCGACAATTAAGGAGAAAAAATAAAAATAAAAGTATACAATCATACAAACATAAGCGAGATGTGAAACATTAATGACATTAATTATAAAATTAATTACATGAGTAGTGAAGCGGGATTTCAGGAAAAATGGTATATAAAAATGGTGAAGTGATAAAAGAAAGCAGAACGGTCAAAAGAGAGAGAGAATGGCAATTGAAGATTATGTGATGGATATCACAGTCGGCTGAGAGGGAATGTAAAGTGCACGAAGGGGGAAGAATTAAGTGGTAAGAATGGATAGGAAAAAGATTGTGACCAAAACGAAAACGAGAAAATTTTACAATAATGTCTCTGGGGAGATTGAGATCTCAGAACCACGGTTTACCAGGAATGGCAGAGGATATAGTTGTATACTATTATGCATAGTGAGGTGGAAAAGAAGACTAACGGTAAAGCCAAGCCTTCCTAAGCACATTTCGATGGGAAGGTAAGAATCAGAAGAAGGAATTTTTAAAAGCGAAGGAAAGATGTTTTCTTACATATTATTTTACATCTTTGGTAATTTTGTAATTTGATGAAATATAAAAAAAACAAATAGTACTCAGTCCATGTTGTACTGTACTATACTTTTTTTAGGCAGATTGACATGGAGATATTATTTATTAAAAAGTGTTTTTAGTGAACTCAGAAAATTAAGACTTGGTTTTTGACACAAATTTTAATTTAATTGATTTCTATTTAACTCGTAACTGGTAAAGTGCGGTGTAACACACCGCTGCATTTTTTTAATCAGTCATATCTATTATAATATTGATAATACATTTTATTATTATAATATTTTATGAATGTGCCTATATATTATATTATTTATTTTTAAATTGCATACATTTAATTTGGTTTTCAAAAGTTAAAATATTTTTTTTGTATTTGAATAACACAGTATAACTGAAGTTATTGTCTTGCATTATTTTTAGATAAAAAAATGATATTTTAAATTTTTTTTTTTTTTAAATTTAGTTTTACGTTATATCTTCTACTATTATTTACAGGTTTTATTAGTAAAAACTGATTTTGAAAAATCTTGGGATAAAATAAAGTATTAAGAAATAATTGTATTTAATTTTTTTATACTTACAAAACATTCATTAAAATAATACGAAAAAATATATTTGCATAATATTATTCAAGTAGGTACTTAAATCTAAAATTGTTCAAATATCGTCATCAAATGAAGCGGTGTGTCACACCTCACTATAATACCAGTAACGTTTTTTTTTTCCACTGTACCAGTTATGGGTTCAATATTGCCTCTATTATAATTAGTTTACAATATTAGTGATACAAAACAATAATCAGGTTGGTTAGAGTTCATGAGTGTCTAAAGACAGCTGCACACGAGCAAATTTATTATATCAATAATTATAATATTGTATTTTTATCAATTATATCGTATTTCTTATCATAACATAATATTATCCAAGTATAATAAGTATAATCCAAGTATAATCCAAGTATATCGTTTTTATGCCAAAACGTATTTTAAAATTTAAAATTATTTAAATTTTTTTTTTTATATTTTTCTGTATTATATTAATATACTATATTATATTATGTATTTTTTGTTTTTCTGAAATTTATCTTAATTAAAATGTTTAAATGCGCACATTGCAATACAAATTTTAGTAAAAAATTGTAATCTCATTAAATGAAAATTGTGAACCACCCAACAAAAATGTTGAAAAGCAGTTAAGATTCTTTTCAACAAAAATACTTAAATTAAAATTACCAGAGGAACAGCGATTAAATAATCTAACATTAAGTGTAAGACAGCAAATAATTGACTATTTAAATGGGCAAAGAGGAGTCTCCATGTATATATATATATATATTATATACGTATATGGTATGTATATATTGACTCATATTTATATATATATACGTATATAAACCTATAATTATTTTATACACAATCAAAGTGACCAACTGACATAGTGAAAACAATTGATATTATTCACTGAAATTCTTTTATTATTATATTTTATTAATTTATTGTATTATAATTAACTTGATTATTAGCCTTTAATTATTATTAACAATTTTACATATTGTAATACATATAATACATATTACATATTATAATACAATTACTTATTACACTATAATAAATTATGTTAAGAATTTATGATACCATAATTGATAACAAATTTGCTCTTGTGCTGTCTCTAAAAATTCGTGTTCAGCCATCCACCTGCCAAAATTTAATTTATGTTCGTGTTTTAATTATTTAAGTTAAAATAAATCCCTCTTAAACTTTTGTGCTGGCTACAACCTTGATATTATATATCAATTATAAAAATTTCAGTATTTTTAATTGTATAATTTATTCAATGCACCTATACAATTTTATTTTATAGAGGACCGATTGAACTTAAAATGTATGATAAAAATTATGATTTTACGACTCCTAAATTAAAGACTGAAATAATTTGTGCTGTGAGTCAAGTTTTGAAAGAGGTTTGTGTTATTCTATACATTAACTATTAAATATACTTGTAAATATTCATACATTTATTATAAAAATATTATTTTTATACTTCCTTTATGGTTTGAAAACATTTAAAATTTTATTATATAATAATTTTAGAGTTTATCTAAAGAAGCTTTTGAATTTTTACGTCAAAACTCAAATCTCATACATTTTGCAGATACAACTGCTAGGTATATTATATAAATATATATATATATATATATATATTTAATTATATTTTAATTTAATGTATTATTGTTTAGCTTATCTGAAAGTAAAGAAGAAGTTCCCACTATTACGGTCAGCTCACTTAATCATAATAATAACATGTAAGTTTAGTAATTATTATTATTTATAACGCTAATAAATTATGTTTCTGTACATTTTAATCTTATTTTTTTAAGTAATTATAATTTTTATATATTTTTTTTTTTTTTTATTGTTTAGTTCCACTTCAACAGATCAATGTAATCAGGTTAGTATATATCACAGCCAATTATAAATAATACACAGGTAACGCGAATAAATAACCCCGGAAAAACATTTTTATTACTTATTTTGAGTTATTGACTGTTATTTGTAAGTAGTATTCATAATAATACATTTACTTTATTCTTTTACAGTATAAAGTATATGTTTTGAGATTTCTTCCGTTGTATGAATGCTTATATTTAATAATTGCAATAATATAATGTTTGATCTTTGATTCCATACACTATGACATTATTTAGTTTACCTAAAATTAGGTACCTACCTACTACCTATCTACATTATTACATTGTTGTTTAATGTCTAGTGATTAAATATATAATATATATAAAACCTTATATTTTATTATCATGGTTATTTTTTCCGGGGTTATTTATTAGGGGATTCTAATATACAACAACCAAGTATATTAAAACACTCAGTTTCTATAAATCAAATGTCACCTAGTTCTTCAAAACCAGCTATTTAATCTATTGATTTCTTAAATTACCACAACCTAATTAAGTATAACGACCAAAAACATTTATTTAATAACCAATATGGTTTAATCAATGGTGTAAATTGGTCCGTGCAAATGATGTGCTTGCACCACCACATTTGAGTAATTGAAATATCTTTTAGATTTGATCAAAGCGAAAAATGTATTGTTTTTACAATGTGTATGTCTTATTTTTTGGTTTTTATGTCTTGCTCCGATCTTCATGAATATGAAAGCTAAAATTTTAGTTTTCAATGAATATGAAAACTATAATTTTGACGAATTCGATTTAAATATTTCACGATAACTCAATTTGAACTTAGAAAATTGAAAAAAAAATTTTGGTGTTCACTTAGGTACTATATGTGTGTGTGTGTGATAAAACCTTTTCGTTAACTTTTCTACAAAATATAGAACTTTGAATATTTCCTAAAATTCATATTTTTATCTAAATGTTTGATAAAATTGGCAATTTTGGGTATTAAAGTATGAAAATTTTACTGAAGTAAACTGACATATTATTTTAAATCTTACCAAAAAATTAAATAATCCCAAGTTACCTTTTTTTAAGGCTGTGTAAAATTGATATTTTTAAAGTAATCAGTAATGTAAGAATTCTTAAAAGTATTCTTCTTAATATAATTTAAAAAAATATAATCTGCACCACAAGAATTTGAGACCAATTTATGCCTCTGGCATTCAATAAAACATCCAATGGCTACAGTTATTCAAATGCAATCTATAAACAAGCAGACAGTTGCTAACCTTTTGTCAAAATCTATATCAGTTACTTAACTACCCTCAGTTATTAAATAATTGGATAGTCAACCAGTTAGTCACAATATTTTAACATTATTTTATTAAATATGTATAATTTCACTATTGATTTATAGTGGCAGAGATGTCTTTATATTATAAAATTATTTTATTAAATATGTACTATGATTTCATTATGTAATATGTAATAGGGTGAAAAACCAGTTATTCCATGTCAATTATCACAGGATGCAATGAAAAGATGTAATAAATGCAACAACTCTTTGTCATCAGATGTTTGTATTTTTTGTCAAGTATCTTCACAGTTTAAAGGTGTTACATTTACTAGGATTGAAAATCAAGGTGTTTAAAATTTAAATTATAATGTTAAAACTATATAATAGTATAATAATTGTATTATTATTATAGGGACACATGTCCCCAAATGCCAAAAAGTACATGAATATGTAATTTTGTCAGATGAAGAAAATTAATCATTTTATTCATAAAAATAAAATATATTTTGTATATTTTAAATAATTTGTTAGGTAATAAATATAGTTTATAATTACATAATTAGTATTTTTATTTCATTTTTCTATAAAAAATAAAAATATTTTCATTTTTATGTTATTATTTTATGTTAATAATTTCAAAACAAATTGCCATTGAAAAACTAGTATTTTAAGTATTAATATTTAATTTTGTATTTTAAATAACAGAAATTAATTATGATTATTATTTAAAATAATTATAATTTCATTAACTTGTGTTGTATAAATAGTATTATTATAAGACTTAAAGTTTTAATTATAATGTATTCACTAATAATATTAACTTAATAATAACTAATTTAATATTGTCACAAAATATTATATTATATTGAAGGAATTTATAAACTATTTTAATAATTTATACCTTTAAATTTGATTAACATTTAGGGATTTAGGATACACCAAGCATCTTTATCGCTAAAATAAAGTTAAATAAACAGTTTATATCTTTTATATTTTATATGCGTTATTTATTGTACTTCGAATCACATTGCCTGTTTAATAGTGTTAAAATAAATTTTAAATTAGAATAAGCATAAAATATATTAATATATTGTAATAACACAAAAAACAAAGAAAATGGCATGATAAAATAAAATTATAAGTTTGTGGTGCGTTACTGAATGTATTGTTATAGGTCGGTGTCAGTGGTTGATTAAATGTATGTGCAGGGTTGGATTAGGCCATCGGGGTACTGGGGAAATCCCCGGTGGGACGCAAAGATATAATTTGAACGTGGCCACTATAAACTATGTATGTAAGTGGCCTCAGAGTCACAGACTATTTCTTTGATATTATGGTAGGAACTAAGAAGAGGTAGGCCGCCAATGTTGTATTATAGTTTAAAAATAGAATAAATTATTAAATTTCTTATCGGTTACATCAAAAACTCCATAGAGATGCAATAAACAATTATTATTGAAGTGATCTTTGTTATTTCACATACTTAACTATTAAATATTTATATCTATTTTCCATATATATTATAAACGATTATTTTTATATCATATTATTAACTGTGTTAATATGATTATAAATTTAAAAATTGTGAAAATTTTTATTATGACTTCTTATAATGTGAAGAGAATTTTATTTATTGTTTATTTTTTTAATTTATTAAATATTTATTTTTCCAAAATATAAGTTAAATAGAACATTACGAGTTTATACTTCTTTTCTAAAAGTACTTATGTAGAATAAAGTTAATTATTAAAATATATGTATTTCTACTACATCTGCTCAATCTTCGTTAATAATATAATAAACAATAAATTATTCTGATAATAAAAAAATATGTATTTAAAATTTTTTATATTTTACTATGTTTTCTGTTTATTTAGTAAAATATTATAATAGACATAGATTTTTAACCTCGTATTTAACAATATAAATTTAATATATACTTTTATATGTATCCTTTAAATTATAATATAACTAATAAAATAGATGATATTTATAAATGATGTTCAATTTTATAATTTTTTTTTTTCATTTATAAATAACCTATTAATTACCCATACCTAATTTAATTAATTTAAAATATAATTCATCTTCTTTGTCAAGTACATATTTATGTGTCATATTACCTTGCTGTCAATAATGATACTATTAGTTAACAAAATATAATGTTCTATCATCTGTCTTCTGTAAGTTAATGACTTTGAACAAAAATATTTTAGAATCCCTTACAACTGAAGAAATTCTCCATGAGGTGGTACAGCAAAGTAATGTGTTGAAAAATTCACTAATAGTGTAATAAAAACTATAAATATTTTATTTATATGACTTAATAAATTTTGTTTAAATTTAAAATGCTGTACTCGTATTAATAAATAATTTTATTTAATTACTGATGCCTTATAATGTCGAGGTAAAATTAAAAACATCATTTCTAGGTATCTCTACCGACAATAATAATAAACTATTGCGAGTGCATATTTTTTTATAATACATTTTATACCAAAATTGAATAATAATAACTATCTATATACTATATTAGATTCAGAGAGGCCTGTAAACATTTTCTTCCCAGGGCCGCAACAAAGAGATAGTCCAACCCTGTGTATGTGAGCGTCTGGTCCAGTGTGGAGTTTGTGTATAAGGTTGATTACCTACTAACTAAGACGTAAGTTGTGAGTATAAATTTTATTGTTGTTTAAACGTTTGACATTTTAATTTTTTTTCATTCATCGATTTCATCTTGCATTTTAGATTCTGAGCGAAGCAAAGAATGTATTGGTTTTACAATGCGTTTTTTTTTTTTTTATATATATAACTTAACACTTTCGATAAGAAATACTCTTAATGCTTAAATTTTCATGAATAGCATATGTTTACGGTTGGAAAGTGGATGTTGTTTATACTTTATTTAGGTTATTTTTTGAATTTCTCAAAATTGATCCTATGCGTTAGAAAAATTGAAGAAAAAAACGGCAATATATTAATTAATACCTACATTATCTGACTGAACTTCGCTCAGAATCGTTTTTTCGAATGCAATGGTTTAACATTGCATTTAAATTATAATTATAATTAAATACTATGATATGCACACCTATATCCCTGCGGCAGGAGTATCAGATCGTCTTTTTTATTATTATTATTATTATTATTATTATTATTATTATTATTATATATATTATATATAATATTGAACGTATATACTCGTATAATATATAGGTATCTATTCAAAATGTCCCGGGTTCGGGAAAATGTAATCTGGTAACCATAACTTACATATTACTTAACATGATATCAAAATATTAGGAAAATCACAAGTCTCAATACTTTATCGTTAAATATTAAATAATTTATAATATGTTATATAGTATGGGAATAATAAACTTATTTTTGTGTTTTACCTTTATACCTTATACTCATAAGAATAAAGTTTTTCAGTTCAGATTGTGATAGTGATACTATTGATTTGATGGCAGACTTTTACGAGAGATTATAAAATAGTATTGTTCAGTACTTGTCAGTACAAGCAGTGGCGTATTTAGGATTTTGTCAAGCTCCCCTTTTGCCCCCCCCCCGGTTTAATTATACGAGTATAATATTATATAAAATATTTTGATAATTGATTTTGATGATTAGGTTACATATATTTTTATTTATCCCTTTCCACATTATTATTATTCAATTAAACTTAAAAAGACAATATAATTTAATTTAACAGATGTAAAAACTGCTTACCATTGGTTTCTATTTTTGAAAAAAAATTAACCTATTTTCGGTAGTTTTTGTACATTTTTTTCAATTTCTAGTTTTCTTTTTCTATTTTCAGCACCACTTAGCTTTTTTTTTTTAATTCATTTTGTTTTCTGTTAAAATTCGACAACGACTATCGACTACACAGGAACAAATGAACGAACGATACTAACTTAATATTAACTTATTGTACATTATTTTGTTAATTTGCCATCGTACTTCAACTAGATTCAATTTAATTAATCTATATATTCAAATAATATACAATTATAATATACATTATAATTATTGGTCGTCAGGTTGGGTTTTTCTGAAAATTAATAAACTGATAAAGACTATAGCAACTATACAACTTTGACGTTGGGTGTAGGTCGCTGAATAAAAATAGTTAGAATATAATCGTTTTACACTTTTAACGTTTCTGCGGGCGCGCTATTATTACTTACATAATAATGCTGAGTGTCGTACAGGGTACAGAGTACATAAAATTGTTAATTAATAAATACAAGTAATATAATCAGAATATGAAAAATCATAGTTCAGAGCTTGCTGAAAAGTTAAATAACAAAATGTGTAATGTACTATTATTGTTATTTTTTTTTTTTTTTTGTGGTTGAGTTTGGAAATATTTCATAGTTTATACATATACTCATATACATATTTTAATACTAATAGCGCCCTGGGCAAGGACCCCCCCCCTCGCCCCCTAGATCCGGCACTGCATATATATATAGTACCTATTTAAACACTCAATTATTTTATTATTTATACATTATTTCGGGTAGTAAAAGTGTTTTTGGACATGAAAAAAAAATCACACATCATTATAAAACCAATACACCCTTCGCTTCCCTCAGAATCTAAAATAGTATTTAATATGATGATTTATATATATGATTTAATTTAATTATTTACATATTTTACAGCCTATGGGAGGGGGATTGATCCCCTTGATCCCCCCCCCGTAAATACGCCACTGAGTACAAGTAATGATTTGTAATAGTATTAGAAGTAGTGACGGCATGGGCGCCGAGTACAGGGGGCCCTGGGGCTCTAGCCTCCCATGAGATTGATAAGATGGAGCTCAGCCCCCCATGGTTCTCATATAAAACTACTGTGAGAAAAAATACATTTTCCATATAACCTTCAAAAATAAATAAGAAATTTTTAATTTTTGTCTTGTGATTTTGTATACCTACTAAATTATTAAAAGTTATATTATAACGTATACAAATGAATAACTACATATTAATAGGTAATTGTTTAACGAACAATTTAAAAATTATTGAAGAAAAATAAAAATAGGAAATATAATATGGTAAATGTTGGGTGAAACTATATTATGTAGGTACAAGAGTTTATAAAATAGTAAGCCCCCCCATGAAATTTTCAAAACCCGGCGCCTATGAGTGACGGAGAAAAATTCTATCGTTTAGGTATACTAAAGCCGGAATACTTATCACTTACACAACTTTTTACAAGGAACCTATTCACACTATGTGAAAAAACAAATTTATGGTCATCAACCATTCCCAATAATGAAATAGCAATAGTTATTAGACAAGCAGTCTCTCAGTTATCTTTAACTGTTGGACAAGGGTTAATAAGATGTGATTGTACTAAAAAATGTAATAGGTACAAATAGATGTAAATGTCGTTCCAAAAAAGTGTTTTGCAATTCTAGGTGTCATAATAGCCAAGTATGCACTAATAAATAAATTAATATTGTTATTTTTTTTAAAAAAAATAACATAATTTTTTATATATTATTAAATTATTATATATTTAATTATATATTTATATTTAATATTTTTATATAAATACCTATTACTTGTAATTAAATAAATACTTAGTAATCTTTAACACTCATAAAAAAATAAATAAATAAATGTTGTACAATAATAATAAATTGTATTATTCGGACTTTTGCCAACTTGTAAATAGTAAATGTATATCCTAAGATTTACCATATCTCTCTTGTAAAAGCCCGAACTTTAAAAATGATTCTGACTTTTACGGAATAATTTTGTATGTCCTAGAATTTATCTTTATCAATCGGTAAATGCCCGAAATTCGGACTTTTGCGAGGTTTAATCCGTAAATCCTAGGTTTTACCTGTATTCGTACTTTTACCGTAACATATAGGTATATATATAATATCGGCGCATCCGAATTGCGTCCAAAAACTGTATTTTGTTCAAGTTGCGTCCGCGCGTTTTCAACGACAGATCCGATTGCGTCTGCGATATTTTTGTGACGGGTCCGAATTGCGTCCGCGGATTCTTAACGACAAATCCGATTTGTGTGCGTGATATTTTCACGTTATTATGTTAAATAAAATTAAAATAAAAACTAAAAAATAAATAATAAATAATAATAATAAAAATAATACAATAAAAAAAAATTAAAAATTTTATAAATAATTAATAATTCTTAAATAGGTAAATTTTTGTATGCCAGTTTCTCAATAAATTCCAGGCGTGTAATTTGTTTATTTTCAAACTGTGTCAATACGCCTTTTATAAATGCCTCTTTTTCTATATCTTCCCGTCGTTTCTTAGTTATTATTTTATTATTTTCATCCAATTTAAAAAAAGATTTACATGTACGTTTTGTACACTTCCACCTTTGTACATTATTGTTTAAAAATTTTTGTTAAGCAAATTTATAATCATTTATAATGTATAATTTTTTTATTTTTTTCACTAACCATTTGTGATAATTCAATATTTTCCATTATAGTGTTAAATTAATAATTTGAAAATCGTGTTAAAGTTAATACCTAGTAAAGCGTCACTCACTACACTGATGTAGAGAATTAATTTCCAACAATTTTGGTTACCTACCTATATTGTTTGATGGGTAATGTATTGATAATCGATATAATATTACGTTATTCCCAGACATTAATATATTATACATAAAATATTTTTCCCGTTAAATACGAGTATTAACAATAAAAATAGAAACCATGCAATATGCATACAACTCGGACGTGAAAACCACGGACGCAATGCAGATACTTTACGAAAAAATCATGGACGCAATTCGGACCCGTCCCGAATATATCGCGGACGCAATTCGGATGTGGAACAATATATAATTATTTTTTCGGAGGCAATTCGTATGCAGCCTATAAACTATAATATATATTATATAAACACAAATATTATTATATTTCTATATTCTATTCAATATTATAATAATTAGTCAATTGAATCATTAGGTATTCGATTAAAAATCAGATTTCTATAACAACGTTACTTAAAACCCAGGGGCGGTTCCAGAGACTTGGTTGGGGGTTGGTGGTGCCAAACTGCCAAGTAAAAATTTTGGGATAACTTTATAACAAAAAAAAAACACAAATTTTTACTACCATAATTATACGTAATAATGTAATTTTGTTTTTAACAGTATACAATTTTTTTAAAATACGGTCCTGGAAGGGGGCCGTGGCCTCTTGGCCCTCCCTGGAACCGCCCCTGACTTAACCTATTTGTATAGGTACAAGGTACAACTAAAATCAAAGATCGTTGAAAAATATCATCTGTATTTCGTTGATCCATCTAATAAAATAATATAATAATGGGGTATTTTGTACAATACCTAATAATATGTACCTAACATAAATTATTATAAATTATTATAAATTATTATAAAATTATTATAAATGATTGGAAAACACGAGAATTATATGCATTATCGTCATTCCGATGAAATTTATGAACAGCACACCGTCAACTGATTTGTGAAATACCCACTGAAATATTAATAGTAATAATTACTAATAATTAGTAGGTATACATTATTATTATTATTATTATTACGAAATATAATCGACCGGACTATCGACATTATTCGATAAACGATAAAACCGTGTATTATAGTCGGGTGTACTTATTATGGTACTCTCGGCGTGACGTGTTCTCTGTATTATAGGCATAATATGTGTATTATAATTTTTATAGGTCATATTAAAACACTACTGCAGTACTACACTCTATACATTACGGTTTAGGCATATCGGGGCCTGTGGTATTTTGTAATATCTTTACGAGAATAATAAACAATAATGCCCATTATTAATAATATTTCAGCGCCTTGTTTGTGCGCCTGCGTCGTTGTCGATTGCCGGTTATATTATTAATAATTATTATTCGTTTATTACTTTAGTCTGTCGCTCGATGGTGGCTTATTATTCGTCCGGCGTGAACGTACGACAGCGATAAATAAATAATAAAATACATAATAATATTAATTATTTTATTATTATAAAAAAAAAAAATAACTATCATCGTATCGATTTCTCGTCATTGGTAATCGAAACTGTTTTAATAATAATAATAATAATAATAATAATAATAATAATAATAATAATATTATAACGCGTCACCGTGATGGCCGACGACGAAGGCCGTCCACTGCAGTGCAGGAGCATCGTGTTCCATCAGGTGCTCGGCAAAGGCACGTTCAGTACGGTGTACAGAGCGCTGGTGAAACCGGACGGCGATCACATAGCGCTGAAAGTCGTACACTTGCAGGACATAATCGACGACCAGAAGACCGTACAAGACTGCATAAACGAAATAAACAATCTAAAGGTATATCATAGTATTTGAAATATTTAATGTATATTTAGTACGTATTTTGAGATTTTTTTTTCCTCCCGAAATTTTCATTCGTATTACAACAATGTATACCTAAATAATACGAAACAAATAGACGTTATTACGTTTACACAATTTAAATAACCGGGAGGTGGGAACGTTAAATTAAAATTTAAAAAACGAATTTATTTTATTAAATTAATAATAAGGCATGACAATTTCAGTATTAATATTTGAATAATTATTATTGTTAAGAAATATTACATTTATTATGCAATAAATTCAAAATGAAAGTTTTTTTTTAAGTAGATATATATGGAAAATAAAATACAAAATAATTAGTATACCGTATATGAGCATTAAATAAGAATTTATAAAACTTACAAAAATTCCAATTTGTACACCTGGACCTAGGACCTGGTATGCAAATGCAGGTAGTTATAACGCAACCGTAATTATTTCTAGTGTAAATCTTACTAAATTTAACAAGAACTTCCTCGAGAGAAACATATAACAGATGTATGAGCGATGAGCATAAGTCCATTTTAGTGGTCTTCGTATATTTATTGAAATCAAATACGTTTTTGTTACGTCAAAGACAACGGATTCATTATAATATAGTAATAGTACAATATAGTTTTAGGTTTAATAATAGAGATTTATACCAAATTTATATAACGTTTTCTAATAATATTACCATTCCCGTCCATTCAATTATTATATTATATAGGTACTTATTTTAGATTCTGAGTGAAACGAAGAATGTATTGGTTTTACAATGATGTGTGTCTTTTTTTTCCTATGTCTGTAGACACTTTTACTACCCGAAATAGTGCTTCGATTTTCATGAGAATAGCATATGTTTCCGGTTGGAAAGTGAATGTAATTGGTACTTTATTTCGGTCATTTTTCAAATTTCTCAAAATTGACCCTATGCGACAGAAGAAACGGCATTTTCAAGAAAACTGAAATTTCGACTAATTCAATTTCAATATTTCAGGATAACTCATGCAATTTTGAAGTTAGAGACTTCAAAATATTTTTGGGTGTTGAAATAGGCTAGTGCCTATTATATTATGTAATAAAATTTTGGAACCGTTACGTTAATTTTTCTATAATGTTTTATAAAATTGGCAATTTTTGGTCTGAAAATTTTACTAGTGTATTTACAATATGTTAATTTAATTGTTACATATTAATTAACATCATATCAAAATATTAAAAAATCCCAAGTCTCGATTTTTTTTTATAGTTGTTTAAAGTTGATATTTTTAGTTTAAACGGAAATCTTCCAATCTATATACGAATACTCTTATTCTTATTATCATTGCATTTAAATTATAATTAAAATTAAACACTATAATTTGCACACTTATATCCCTACGGCAGGAGTACCAGCTATTATTTCCTTTCGATATTGACATTTGTATAATATTACTAATATTAGCTAATTATGGTAATAATTAATAAACTTAATAATATTGTATAATTATTTGAATAAATAAACGATATTGACATTTGGGGAGCTTGAAGACAGAGGGTACCCAAGTATATGAATAATACGGATGAACAATGATGGTGGATGTCCCTCTCTGAATCGATGCCTGATCTGAACGATTTTCTAATATTTTTTTTTTGAATCATTAATATCATACCTACATATTAGTTGTACTGTTTTTCAAATTTTCGATCTAATCACGTTTTGCGCGGACATCGTACACGTACGATAATAATTTTCGCAATATTAATTCCGAATTCGTGTTTTATCGTGAAAAATCTTGGGTCGTACCCACCTATACCGGATAATCCGATATGGTATATGGATATGGATCATATAGACAATAATATTATATTATCTATAGATAATGGTACATATTTTTGTGACTCTCGACACGTTTTGAAAGTTTGAGCGATGCCAAAATAATTCTGATGTTGCGATAATTACGACTACACTTTTTCCAAACTATAAAATAATAATAAATATTATTAAACACCTACCTACCTACCTAATATCATTATAAAGTATATACGTTTAAATAGAATAATTATTTCGATCGACCTCTTTGTTTCACTGTTCGAGTCGTTCGACACATTTTAATCGCTAAAATTGTTTCATAGACATAAACGATTAAAATAAAATAATATGATAAATTTGTTGTACGGCTACGATGGCATGTCGCAGTAACATAATCATATTGTGTACGTATTATTGCATTTTATTATTATAGGCGTGCTGTATTAAAATAATGTGTCAAACGAGATAATACCCACGTGAACGTTTCCACACCGATAAGTGGTAACATTATACACAGTAATTCTTATTGCGATAATATCATTAAAAATATTGGCGTCTATATTGAAATCGTGGACACGTTATGTAGAAAAATTATCATTATTATTATTATTATTATTATTATTATTTTTTTTTTTTTTTTTTTTTTGTGTAAGTTTTTATTGGTATTAAATATATTATTTTGTATTTATGTAATACGATGATATAGTTACACACATCCGGCAGCGGACAATAATAATTATTGAAAATTATAATATATCTAATCAAACTACAGTGTTTAGTTAAATAAAAAAAAATATAATTCGTTAAATTTATAATAATAATAATAATAAAGCAAGAGAAGGGATACTCCTGCCGCAGGGAAATAGGTGTGCAAATCATAGTGTTTAATTTTAATTAGAATTTGAATGCAATGATAAACCATTGCATTAAAAAAAAAAAATGATTCTGTGCAAAGTTTAGTCGGATAATGTAAGTATTGATTAAAATTTTGACATTTTTTATTAAATATTTAAAACGCAAAATTTTATCACACATATAGGTACACATATAGTACATAAATGAACACCGTATAAAATTTTCAAGTTTCTAAGTTCAATAATCAATGCTCATATATAAAATCCCTTGTCACTTAAATGCAGGGCCGGCTTGATGGCGGTGCAAACTGTGCTCATGCACAGGGCCCCGCGTTTTTAGAGGCCCCGCGTTATTTCATACTTAGTCAATGATGATATAATAGGATTTATTGTAAAATGTGTAAAAATATTTTGACATCTGAAATACATTGTTACACAAAAAAGTATATTTTATTTTTTCTACTCTATTCGAGTATTTTTTAGATTCTGAGCAAAGCGAATTTACATTGATGTGTGATTTTTTCTAAAATTTATTCTGAAGACATTTTTACTACCCGAAATAATGCTCCGATTATCACGAATAGCATATGTTTCCGGTAGGAAAGTGGATCTAGTTTGTACTGTAATTAGGTCATTTTTCGAATTTCTCAAAATTGACCCTAAACGGTAGAAAAAACGACGAAAAAACGGCATTTTTCACGAAAAATGAAATTTCGACGAATTCGATTTCAATATTTCACGATAACTGAGACAATTTTGTAGATAGAGACTTTGAAATTTTTTTGGGTGTTTACATAGCTACTATATATATGTGGTAAAATTTTGGAAACGTTTAGTTAATTTTTTTACAAAATATCGGACTTTGAATATTTCGTAAAATTCTCGTTTTTACTTATATAATGTTTGATAAAATTGGCAATTTATGATATTAAGGTCTGAAAATTTTACTGAAGTATATATACATATTACTTAACACCCTATCAAAATATTAGAAAAATCTCTATTCACAATTTTTTTTTTATAGCCGTTTTAAATTGAAATTTGAGTAAAATCAATATTTAAATTTTTTATATTATGGATTTTTCTTATTATATTGCAATATTTTACAATAATGTTAAATAAAATTGACAAATATTTTTTAAAAATTTTGAAAATTTAATTATATAAAAATTATATAGAGTGTTTATTTATGTACTATATGTGTGATAAACTTTTGCGATTTAAATATTTAATAAAAAATGTCAATATTTTAAAAAATACCTACATTATAAACTGACTGAAATTCGCTCAGAATCGATTTTTCGAATGCACTGGTTTATTATTTCATTCAAATTCTAATTAAAATTAAACGCTATGATTCGCACACCTGTATCCTAAGCGGCAGGAGTATCAGCTCATTATTATTATTTTTTTTTTTTTTTTGGTTTTTATAAACTTTTTATTCTCATTTAGAGGCCCCGCAAAAGTTATTGAACTTGGCCCCAAAATTTTCCAAGCCGGCCCTGCTTAAATGTCCATAAATTAAAATTTTTTGTCAATTTTATATAACATTATTGTAAAATATTGAAATATAATAGGAATAATCCATTTACGTATAAATATTTTAAATGTTAATTTTACTGTAATTTAAAATTTAAAAACTTAAAAAAAATTTGACTCTTGAGGTTTTCCTAATATTTTGGATATTCAGTTAATTAATTTTTCAATAAAAAATTTAAAAATTTTCCAAATTTTTTGGCTTTTCTATTATTTTTTATTGTAAAGGTATTGAGAAATATTAAGAAGAATATTCGTATGGATTCTAAGATTTTTATTTAAACTAAAAATATCATAAAATCGCATTAAGTAATTAGGTATATAGAAATTATTTATCTGAATTCAATCCGTGCGTCCTTTGAAACTAGGACAAAACATCAAATGAAGATTAATTAAAAATGATTAATATCAGTAAATTAGTTTTTTTGTTTAAAAAACAAAAACTAGTAAAATCGGTATAGGTATATCTTAAATTCTTAATAGGTGTAGCTTAATCATAGAAGTAGTAGTACACTAGTACCTAACTATAGAAATATTTCTATATAAATCTTATAAATTCTTTAACTGGACATATAATTACGATTTACGAGTACCTACCTACCTATGTATGGAGATTAACTGTTTAACTAGAATTTATAAATTAATTAAAACTATTATTTATATATTATATACTTAAAACTGTTTGAGTTTGAATTGACACTTTATACCTGTGCACAATTTTTGATAAAAAATTGCATGTTATATAATTAATTTTTAACATTATGATATGCACTTTTCAACTTTTTCCGATATAAATTACAAGTAAGTGCCTATTTATTTTATTACTTGGTATGGCAATTTTATACCTAAATATACATTTATGATTATGAGTTATGACTAATGAATGTATAAATTAAACTAGTTTTGATAAACCGTTTAAATAAGAGCATTGATATATAATTATAATTACCTATGTAAATTTTCATATATAGGTATAGATGACTGGTATAATTTTATAAATCGCAAAAAATATGAATATGATTTTCTATCGTTCTGCACAATTTTAAACGAATTCACGTAAAATCTGATAATAAGTAACATACTTTTTTTACGTTATAGATGACACACGTCTGAGTAGGTATACTGAGACTGACACAAATAATAAAACCTATTTATTTAGTGATGTAGATAATACATTAATAAAATCATTTATTATATATAATACCTAATATAATATGTACCTATACCTTATTTTTATACATATATAGGTACATGTAACATATTGTTATAATATTAGAGACTATACAGTAGGTAGGTAAGGTACTCGTAAATGGATAATTGGCAATTTAATGGTATAATAGAGATTATTTTTCTTATTATTTAAATCGAATATTATAATAATTATACATATATTATATTTTAAAAATAATATTTATACCTAAAAAATATGGTCTAAATTTCTAGAATTATTAATTTACAATGTTTTTACGTCGAGTAATTTTATCTGTATTAATATTTCAATAATCATTGATTAATAGAAATTGAATCATCCAAATATCATACGATGTTTGTGGTGGGATTTTGAAAATTTCGAACTAAAGATTGGTTTGGAACTGGCTACTGGCGGTGATCTGAGACGAATCATCCATGAATACTACGAAAAGTTTTGTCTGATCGAAGAATCCATCGTATGGTCCTGTGCCTTCCAACTTTCAAGTGCACTTTATCACATGTACAAATCACGAATTATGCACAGAGGTGAGTATCTCAAAATATTAAATACATATTTATATTAATTCAACAGGTCCGCGCGCAACGTGGGTTTTGGGGTTCAACCAAAAATAATAGTGAATTTTTTCTAAACCCCGACGTGTATAATTGATTTATATAATATAATTAATTTAATTTAAAAATTGTGATCACATACGTATATCTTAAACTATATTACATTAAATAAAATGTAATAATAAATATTTAATTTAATTTTAATTATTAGTATCTATATTACAAAAATAAAAACAAATACTTACAAGTAAATATTCAATAAAATATTTGAGAACCCTCATCCCCTTAAAGAAATCCTGCGCACGAGCCTGTAATATAATATAGGCTCGAAGGCAATACAATTAAATATAATATTTATTAATATTTCTACCGATACTTTTTTTTGATGTTTAACTTTGAGTTTTTTTTTTTTTTTAATAAATACATTACATATCGAGAAAATTGAAAAAAAAAAATTAAAAAATGTTTATTATTTTTTTGAACAGTCAACAGGTTATATTTGCAGAATACCCACTGTGTCTGTTCGTCAAATTGTGTGCTAGGGTGGGATGAGGTTCCACTTAAAAAAAAAAAAAATACGTTTTGGACCTAACCGATTGAACTTTATTTTCAGTTAATTTTTCATACGTTCATATAAATTACACTTATAATTATATTATCAACGTAGATATTTTTGTTTTAATTTTATCTTGAATATATTCAGACATAAAACCAGCCAACATTTTCCTGTACGGGTTGGAAGAATCGGACGATGAAAAATGCATGCTTTTCGATCGATGGAAAAGAGTAACGATTAAACTAGGCGACTTTGGTTTCAGTAAAAACGTAAAGAGTGGTTGGAAAATGGCGTGTCTGTCCGTGTTGGGGTCCCCTCTGTACATGAGCCCGGAGAGAATGTTACATAAAAAATATCATTTTGATAGCGATATATGGTCAATGGCTTGTGTTATATACGAGGTATGTACTCTAACTAATATTGTTATTATTTTAAATACCTACCTACCTAATATTAATAATAAGTATAGGTAATTTACGATTTAGACATTTTGTATAGATATAAGGTCATGTTTCTCAATAAAACTCTTTAAGTTTTTTTTTATAACCTAATGAAGTTATTAGCATTTTATAATAGTACCTAGTACTTACTAAACCAAGTAGGTACCTACTTAATTAAATTTAAAATATTTGACGTTTAGGTACCTACCAACGGTAACCTATACATACCTACCATTTATATAGTTCCATTTAAATAATACTTTATTATGCTAACGGTTTTGGTTTCATAAAAAATTAAAAATATTTAGACATTTGTTTGATAATTTCTGTTAGGTACCTTAACTGTTTGTTATTTATTAAAAATAGTTTTATCGACAGGTATAAAATTATATAACAATATGTACCATAAATAAGTTAGTAGGTAATTAATAATAGTTACCGCAATACATTTTCTGTTTTTGTATTAATATGTCAACATTCTATAAGTTAAACGTTGCATATGGATGTGGAAACGTTTATTTAAAATAAAATTAATGAATAACAATTATGACACAAAAATACGTTACAATTAATTAAATAAAAATGTCGATTGTATTCTTTACAATTTGTATAGACTTTAAGAGCCTACTAGATTAAAGTAACAAAATTATTAGATTAAATAAAAAATGCCCCATAATTCTTGTTTTTATGATAACTGTACATTTGTACTAGTTTTACATATTGAAAACACAATATTTTAATTTTTCATTTTATACAAATACCTACTATATTTATTAAATTGTTTACTCGTATAATTATGTAAGTAGGTACTTGTAATTTTCATCATATTGTGAATACTGAATCGATGAATTTTTTTGATTAATACAAAATTATTTATGTATGCATGTTAAAATATAAATTTATAAATTTTATATTATAATATGAAATACACAATTTAAGAATTTAAAAAAAAAAAAAAAAAAAAAAAAAAAATGGTTAATTTACCTAATTAATAATTATAGATCACATATGTGATAATTAGTATTTACATATTATTATTAACAGTTAACACACTGAAGTAAAAAAATATTAAATTAAAAACACTACTTAGGAAGGCATTTTTAATATTTTATTATACAATTTTTTAATGGATTAGATAATTAACATAGCTAGTTAATATAAATAAATTAATAATCTAACTTATGTATTCTTTTCACAAGATAATTTATAGATGTGCCACGATTACCATAAGGAATATTAAGTAATGTCATAATGATGTCATTTATATTCATAAAATTATTTTTTGAACGATTTTATTTAAAAAAAAATGTAGGTCATGAGGTTTTAACTTCATACCATTCAAACATTCAAGAGTATTTTAAAATTAATAAATATCAATATGTAATCATTTTTATTTTGTATTTTAGTTGGTTACCCTTCAGGCTCCATTCCATCTGAATACTTTAGATATGAATTTGATGACTAAGAGGATAATAAATGGATTTTACCCACCGATACCTTCAGATAACTATTCAGCACAGGTCAGTAGTTTAAATAATATAATTAATAATAATAATATCTTATTACAACTGTATTCATATATTTGTATATGTATTTTGTACATTGTACTAAAAAAGAAAAATTATAAATTTGAACAGGTTTGCACCTTTTAAACATTTAAGGCCAAACAACATATTAACGGCAATGTTACAATAATATGGGAGATATAAATTTACTAATTATTGTAATGTTTTAATTTTTATTCATACACAGATTACAAAATTTATTGACAGTTGTATAATAGTTAATCACGAGTTTAGGCCGAACGTAGCACAGATCCTGAGGCAAGCACAAAAAGGATTGACCGAATCAAGAAGAACCAAGGCACAATAATCATGAAAAGTATCAATATTGATGTTACTTACATGCGTGATGTAATGAAAATCAAATTATCCAAACAGTATTACCGAATCTGAAGTTACTATTATTACCAATAAATATATATATATATATAAATGTCGAGCAATCAAGAAAATCATGTTACAAAAATTATAAGGATGCCATATAATCTGTGTGTTATTCTCGTTGTTTTTATAACGCACATTTCTTTTCGATCGCCTTGTGTGTGGCCACGTGGGTATACTAAGCAAATAATTAATATGTATACATATATTTTAATTTTTACAAATTATTTTTTTATTAGGGCTAAACAATAAATGTACAATGATTGATTGACACATTTTTCTTTACATATAGTTATATAAACCTAAGTAAAATAATATACACGTTTTTATTTTATTTTTAAATTTACACAATCAAAAATTGATAATGTTATTAACTATAATTCATATAAGCATTTTACATAACATGTGTTATTCAATTATTTTTTTTATATAATACATAATATGACAGTATTAATAATTCCGAAAACAATAGGTATTCATTATTTAAAGTATCAATTATAATATAATATGTATTACTATAAATAAATACAAATTTTAGTCCTATAAAAATGATAATTAATTTAAATATATATATATATATATATATTGTTCTGTATTATATAGAATCTTATATAGATTCTAGGTATGGTATTACATCACAACTAATACACAATAATATTTAAGCCATTCTTTTTTTTGTAAGTATTCTGTTTACCTATATGAACTACATTTTAACATTTTACACGTTATATTTTACTTAGTTTGAAATATTTTATCATATAAAATTATATGTATATAATATAAATGTACAGAAAGGTAAACAATGCAAATATGCTTACATTAACTTAGTGGTGTTTCAATGTCTAAACGATAAAAAAAAAAAAAACATATCTTATGATTACACTATAATTTAAGGCAAGGCCACATTTGTCAAAAATTTAGTAAAGTCAATAATAACATGGATTTACGAACAACTAATTTGATAATTATATTCAAAACGCTTAAACGCGATTAAAATGAGTAAAACTCATTTTATGTGTAATTAATTTTCTCTATTAATGATTGCAGCAAAAATGGATGCAATATTACCATTGACTTTATTAAATCAATTTTTAACATAAATTAAATAATTTGTTCAATAACTCAAAAGTTCCGAATATTATTTATATAGTTGGTATACAAGAATTTTTTTATGACAATAATATAAAATTAAAAGTATTTTCAAGTGTTTTGCAACAATTGAATAATAATTAACAATAATATGCTAGCTAAATGTTATTGTTAAAGTCTGTTAGATCATCATATAATATGACAATGTACTACTTTTTATATAAATCTATAATTTACTTAAATAATTGTTTTTAACAAACGTACCTAACAAGTTACTGTACAACATGAACATAATTATTTCAATATATTATTAACAAATATTGTCTACTTAGAAAAAAAATGCATATATCTACATAACTGTTACATAGATATTAGAATATTGTATTAAATATTATTTTTTTGTGATAAAGTTTTTTAATTTTTATGTCGTATTATTAGTAGTGAAGACAATTTTATTTTATCATTATTTTAAAATTAAAAAAAAAAAAAAAAAAAGTAATAATAAAATAAATAAATAAATAAATAAATAAATTTTGTAAAAAAAAAGGTAAAAATTAATTTAATAGGATTTCATTTATCACATAATTTTTATTATATATTCCATGAAAATAAATAGCATTTAGTATGAAGAAACAGGAAATAGATGATTTAAATAAACACCAAAATGAGTAAACATCATTTATTAGTTAAAACAATTTTACAGTTCTGGCGATAAATAATGATTTATAAATAATTATTAAACAGAAATGTGGACAAATTTAATAGTAGTAGAGTGTAGAAATATAGAAATAATAAAACTCACTTTGTAAAGGGTTTTAACATAAAAAAAAATAAGTCTGGTATCTTTCTTTTTTATTTCAAAATTATAAAGCAATTATATACAAACACACACATCTATTATATACATATATAGGTGTACAAAATGATCAAAATTTTGTTACCAAAATAATGGAAATAATATAGTTTATATTATAATGTAATTCCTATTTTTTTTTTTTTTTTATTTTTTTTTTTTTAGGTGAAATTCTGATGATCCTGCGCGCGTGTGTATATACAAATAACAAATTATTCTGTTTTTAATATAATTTGATGAAATCAACATTTTTTTGGAAGTCATGTGCCTTCACAGAAGACGATATAAAAAGTACAATGCGATAGGTGGGTCAAAAAATACAAAAATTGTTTTATCTTTAGTAAATAGAGCCATCCTCCTTTGATATTATTTTATTGGGACTAAATATCAATGATTAATTACAAAATTATTTAATTAGCGAGACCATTTATGTATAGTATGTATATAAATAACATTAAACATGTTAGTTATTTCTCATAAGATATGATGACCTACAGTAAATTTATACAATTATATATATATATATATATATATATATATATAATAATAATAATAAACGCTTAATAAATAAGTGTAAATAATCTTATTGAAAAATATTGTAATGATAATATTATGTATATCGATGTTTCGTTAAAAAATAGACCATCAGTCTGATGAAATAGGGAATTGCCATAAATAATTTTAATTTATCACATATAACTTTTGGGCATCGAAAAACATACATATACATTAATACGAGTATAAAAATAGTATTATTAATTTAAGGAGGCACCACTAATTTGTATGGTGTTCAAACTAACAATTTAATATTATTTGCAAAATATTTCCAATGTTACAATGTTGTGATAGATAATATACAAATTTTAAAACCCCTTTTCAAATGTGATTCATCAAAATATTTCTGGGAATTAAATTTAACTGTTACTTTAAATAATTTGAATATTTGATTTACATATATATATATATATATATAATAAAGTAGTAGTAAAACTAATGAGTATGTGGAAAACCATGAGTCATTTCCCCCAAGCATATTTTATAGTTTAGTAAAGTATAATTTTTCAAACCGATAATGGACTATTAATAAATAATTAATATTATTTTAACGGAAATAAGTACATATCAGTAATATATATATAACATAAATGTCATTAACTTAGACTGTATAAATAAAATTTGAATTATTATAAAGTTCTGAATGTTTATTCATGAACTATTGATACTTTATGATTTCATTGTTTCCAATTTATTCTTAAAATACAAAATAATTTTAAATTATTGGCATTAGACATTCAAAAAATGAATTAAAAACAATAATAAATACAATTCTTAAAATCAAAATTAAAATAAAAAATAATCATAAGACAAAAACAAAATTATTATTTTAATGTACAAAATACATCCGCAGGCATGTTGGAAATGTGGACATGGTAAAAACTAGACATCTATGATAACAAATTTTCTAGTTTTTATTATTTTTTTTTTATGAACCACTGTATGTATTATTTGGGCAGCTTGGACATAGTTTATGGTAATGTCATGATATAACAATATTATTGTATTATAATAAGATGTTTGTGTGTTCATAATATTAGTTTAATATAAATTTTTTTTAAAATTAAAACCTACACATTTAGTGATAGGTTATCCGGATGTAGTCAGAGTTTCAAATCATTGGCTATTTTTGAAGCGATATTTTTAAATCCGATTGATGTTCCTGATATGCGTTTAAATCGGACACCGTTCAGTGATAGCCTAGGCAATTTGCACACTTCAATTTCCCATTGGACTAGCGAGTCCGTGTTTGGATCACCATGTACACATAATAGCAAGAACCGCTCACGTTGTTCGTAATCACAGTTATTAGCATCTAAAACCTAAGAAAAAAAAAATATAGTATTATCATTAATTTATAATTTCAAATGTCTTTACTTATTTTACTTATTAGGTATATGAAATAATTAAAGTGAATGGTAAATAGTATTAAATTACATAATAATTAACAATATCTCAATTAAAAATTATATAAATGGAACACACATTGCATAGTAGTATTTGTTATTAATTATTTGGTCAAACGTGCAATTGAAATTAAACTTTTACAACGTGAAATATTTAATTAATCTAGATATGCCTTTTAATTCAAGTATAATTACTTTTAAGTTAAATAGTGATAAAACACTCACCTCACGTATCTCTGCCATAATCTCATTTGGATCTCTTGTCGATGTTGTTTTCATACTCCATGTAAATCTCAACGATCTTGGTTTCATTTGATCATCGTTCATGGTATTACTGTTTTTAAACATTTTTAAATAGATTAAAAAGGCAATTAAAAAATTTTTTTAAAAAAAGTTAAATATGACCAAATTAATATATTAGTTTATTACCAAATTATATTATTTTAATTAATATCTAATTAATATTACACATTTGGCCATTTATACTATTATTTTATACTTATATATTTTTAAATCAGTAAGTTTCTGATATTTATATGGTTGTATATTTACATTTTTAATTATCATACTCTGCTCTATAGGATTTTATAACCATTCAGTTGTAACGTTGAGATATAATTTTAATACACAGATTTTAAACTGAAATGATTTAATCAATGTGCTTGACCAATTATATTTTCATTATTATTTGGATTTGTTGTAATATTTTACCAGTCTATAAAAACATTACAATCTAATGAACCAAATGTGTTTATAGAACAAAATTATAATAAATATTGACAGGAGATCATCGCATATAATTTTTTTTAATTATATATTTATTAAATTAATAATTTAACATATTCAAATGAGAATAATATTCAGGACTAGAAAATATACTATATACCATATTTGCAGTTAAATGATACTCAATATATCATATTATAGTTTTAAGTGTTATATCTATTCAATATTATATTATATTCAATATGTTAAAAATATTTGATGTTCATTATTTTATACAACATTTTAGTGTTATAGAAAAAATCTCATCGTATATATAAATATTTATTTTTTATAATCAACCATTTATTTGAAATAAAAATACAATTAAAATTTAAGAAAAAAAAAATAATTAAATAAAATATGGCCACTTATATTTAAATCGTTTAAAAATTAACATATTGCTCAATATTTATAAGTTGTTTACACTTATTCAGAATAATTTAATACAATTCAAAGGAAATTAAGACACCTGAATAAATATATACACACTAACACACAAATACAATGTTTAATTGGGATTAAAATACACACATACAGAGTAAAACTATTTAGATTAAATTTAAATAAAAAAAAATCATATAAATTTTAGAAATAACACAAATAATTTTGTTTAGTAAAGTGAATTGGTTTTTAGTATTATGTATTTATGTAATATTTATTTAGAAAATGCACGAAAATTAAAAAATTACAATATACGTTCTTTATCTTTTTGTTTTTTTAATTAGTACAATATAATTATGCTGTTAGTATTTATTCATGTTTAGCCATTGATTATGGTTCAGGCAAAATTTGATTTGATTTTACATACCTAACAATATTATTTTTGGGTAGATTTTGATCCATTGGCCTGAAATAAAATATAAAAAAACTAATAATAAAAAAAAACAACATAAAATAAAATAAAATAAAATAAAATAAACAAAAATTAATAAAATTAATTGATTAAATCATTAAAAGAAAAAAAACCAATAAATGTAAAATGTCGAGCAATCCAAATATCTCAATATCTAAATTAGTAAATTAAAACCCCAATAACATCCTATCATAGAGATCAGCACAAATATTTTTTGTATTCTAATAGGTAGCAAATTTATCTACTATCCATAATTATGTATACGCAATTATAAACTAAACGTTTATAGTATATATGAAGAATAAATATATATTATAATTTATAATATAATGTATATTATAATATATATATTGTGTAACTGTCATCATGTATTAATATGCCAGCCACATACCAGTTAAAAAATAATATACATATAATTATTAACATTTAACATATTATTTTAAATATAGTGCATGTCTTTTATTATAATATAATGTGATGTATTAAACGCTTGAAAAAAACAAATAAAGTATGCCATATATCAAACAATTTATTACAAATTCAAAGATATAATAACATTGGCTTAAAAATAATGTTTGTACACTAAGGAATAGTAATATTTAATAAAATAATAATGATAAAAATAATAATAATATATGTATCAATATAGTATACAGTAATAAAATATTGGTCAAAACGATTAAAATAATAAAATACACAAATATCCAACAGTTGACTGGGGGGACTAGAAAATAGTTGTAATTTCTTAACATATAACATAATATATAGAAGTAGTTTTATTTAAATTCATTATTATTAAGTCTGTAGTTATTTGTAATACATAACCATCAAGTTATTTTATAAAACATAGTGAAGTTATGTCTTAATCAGTTAAAATAAAAAAAAAAAAATGTAAATAAATATTACAAAATGCAATGAACATAAATAATGAGGATTATATGAAAAATGTATTTATTGGTTATCAACTTGACAATAATGTAAAAGTTGATTATCATTTGGAACAAAGAGTATGGACATATTTTACACATATACATACACATACACACACATATATATATATTATAAATATATATATAAATATATACATAAATCTAAACAATCAGATCTAAGCATGTCAATGGCATGTAGCGGCGTCTCAGCATAATTGTCTCAAATTAGTTAAGTGCCCGCCTTCCCCAGTATTGCTTGTCTTCTCCATAATTTAGTGGTAGCATGCATGTGATATATGAATGGATATGGATATGATTTTTATTTGGTATTTTGTTTTCATATTAGTGGGGAGCGGTCCTGCACACATACACACAAAAAAAGCATCGATCACAAGGATGAAA
Source organism: Tetraneura akinire (assembly GCA_021307375.1). Lineage (NCBI taxonomy): Eukaryota > Metazoa > Arthropoda > Insecta > Hemiptera > Aphididae > Tetraneura > Tetraneura akinire. The sequence continues at coordinate 2,754,132 of JAIUCT010000024.1, forward strand.
AAAAATGACAGAACATTAATATATATAAATAAATATATATTGTAATAATCTGTGCAGGGACCATATCTGTGTGAAAGCTAGCCAATAGATTATTATGTTAAAATTTATTAATATAAAATAAAAATTTAAGCTCTGCCTTTTTTGAGACAATTATGCAAGGTTCGCTAATCATATATATGTATATGTATATGCATATCATTAAAAATTATTTATTATTTATTGAATGATATATGGCACACAAAATTGTCCTAGATATGCTAAATAAAACTTAAAAAAAAAAATAAAATAAAATAAAAAAATTATTAATTAAGACAAGCTTTCACAAGTAAGGCCTCTGCGAGTCAAATGCAATCATTGTTAGTAATATAGATAATATTTCTTTAAAACTACTTTAATTTAATAAAGGTGGGATCGTGGAATGTTATACTGGATTAAATAGTATAAAATAATTTATTGTTAAATTATAATAATTAAGTGGATAAGTATTCATACTAGTTATTAAAACAATAAAACCAATTTTTAAAATCACCTCACTTGTTACATAGGCCTTACAAAATTTTAAATAAAAATAAATAAATATGATTAAAATAATTTACTAAAGGTATTCATGTTTAAAAATGAAAAAAATGTACAATTTATTTCAATTTAATTTTAATAGGTAATTAATATAAAGGAAATTAAAAATAAACTTGAATGTTAATAAAATCTGAATTAATAAATGCATTTTTAATTTTAAATAAATATATTATATATTATTATTTATATAAATAATTAAACTATTTATTATAATAAATAACATTTTGTACACTTACCGTTTGACAAACTTGGATGATATTTTTGAAAAGAATGATGGTCTTTGTGCAGATGGATCATGTGGATTACCAGTATTATTAGTTGGTCCAACTCCAGTATAACCTCTATGTCTGTTTTGTCCTGAATGGAAAGTTTGACGACTAGGCACATTCCTCGGGAATGGTTGTCGACTATTAACTGCCGGTGACGCTGGTGAAACAGTTACACCCCTACTTAAAAATTATAAAAAAAAAATTACCATTTTTCACTATTCTATATATGAAATATGAATAAATACACATACACATAGCGAATTTACTATTTGTAACACATTTTGACATATTAATCACTATTAAAAATGTAAATACATTATTTAATTCACTGTTATTAGAGTATAACTAATGAACATTTAAAATTAATAGTTTTCTTAATTAAATATATTGTATGTTATGTGAATATATATATACATTGTCTGTTTGTACCGTTTTATTTATTTTATTTACCAACAAGACAATATATTATAAACTGGTCTTTTTATTTTTAATAATTTTCATAATCATAGTTATAATAATAGTATATTTGTCTGTCAAATTATGTTTGCTCATAGTTAGAAAAAAAAAATATTGATGCACTACTACACTACTACTTGTTATGAAGCTTTACAAATATCAATTATTCTTAAGAATACAATCACCAAATTGTAAATATATATAATGTAGTAAATATAATTAAAATAAAAACAATCTTATTCATGAAAAATAAATTGTATTTGATAGTTTTTTTTTATTATATAACTTTTTTTATAAATAGATTATTTTTTTTATTACACTCAAGATAAAATTATATTTAAAATTATATTATCATTATTAAGCAAAACATTTCACCATGCAAACTCATTATAAATTGTTAAACATCATACATGCAAACATTTTGAGAGTATACACATATGTATACATTTTATAATGAATGTATAATATTTAAAGTTCATCTAAAATATTAGAAGCTGCATAAAATATTTATTTAACTAGATTTTTATAATATAAATCTCTAGTTAAAAATATAGTATTTAAAAAAAAAAAAAAAAAAAATCCAGAGTTTTGAAATATTTAATATGCATACAATACACAAAAATATGCATGCATTTGACATTAAAAAGACAGTAATATAATGTAGCCACAGTAATAAATTATGAACAGGAGGAATACCTCGGATGGGCAGGAGGTTCGGTGGCATGTTCTGTAGTACTAGACACAGAGGCAGATTTGACATGACCTTTGGATCGTGAGTCTCCACATCCAGAACCTGAATTAGGTACCGCCAATGCACTAAACCCGATTACCAATGCATTGCAAACATTAGTTCAAATTTATCATCTTACCACCAACAATTATTATAACACATAGAATAGAGTTGATGTTTACATTATAATAACAAACGATTAATAATTGTTAATGAGAAAACATATTAGTTATTTTACATATTAAATACATGGGAATTTATTTATAGTACAATTATTGATAATTAATATATACCTTGTAGGATCTATCACAGGTGGCGTTGATACAACTGCTTTAGCTTCATAACTGATTGTACTCCTTCTACCAACTGATCCTCCTGGAGCCATTGAACGTTGTTTGGCAGCTGAATGAAATACAGCAATACAGTTAGATTAAAATGATTACGCAAGTCATTTTAGTCCTTATATCATTATTAAAATATTATAATGACATATAATATTGACTAAATGAAATAATACATACCTATCACATTTTCTGGTCTGGAATTTATTCTGGTAGTGTTTTCTTTAATAGTGGCAGCATCAATTGTATTCTGCCTCTTAAAGTTGGTACTTGGAATAGCCGAATTATGATTATGATTGGTAGAATTTGTTGTACCTATAAGTTCTATTCATCAGATAATATAAAATATAATAATAATAATTATGCATAAATATAATATTTTAATAAATCAAAAACTAAATAATGAAGAAAAATATATAAAAGGAAAAAATTTAATTATTACTCGTTTTATTTGTAGAATTATGTGTTGGCTGTTGATTATTAGATGTACTATTGTTAGCTGGTACATTGCTGGAATTTGGATTGTTAGTAGTCGTCAGTGCAGAAGTTTCACCACCAGATGAAGCCCTTCTGCTAGGTTTGGAATTAGTAGCTGATATTGATCTGTGTACACCCCGATGTGATGGTGACTGATTACTGTTATTCACAGCAACAACATTATTGGTATTATTTATACTAGTATTTGGTCCAGTAATTCCTCTTAATGATAATGAACTGCCAGACCGAGAACCATCACTTTCAGGCTATATAGGACAGATAAATAATAATTATTGTGCATACTGATTAAAATTTCCTATCCTAGGAATACTCACATCATTGGATTTTCTTCCTAGAAGTAAATATGTAGCAAATATATCATCATATTTAGATTGGGATAAACTCTCTTCAATTTCACCACGACTATAACCCATACCAACCAATATTTCCGTTACACGACAAACTGAAAAATAAAATTTAATTAATAATTTATATTACAAAGATATAAAAATTTAATGTGATACCTACACTAGTACATAATTATGATAAAAATAATTTTAATAGTTAATTAATCACTTTAAAATAAACAATAAATGAGAACATACCAATTCTTTTTGGTTCTTTGAAATCTTGTTCTGGTTCTACATATGGTTTTAGTTCATCATCTTCGCAACCCAAGTTCATCCATTTATCTTTCATAATAACCTACAGCATAAATTAATAAATAAATAATTTGTATAACTAATTAACTTAAAATTTGTATTGTGTTACAATATAGATATTTTTTATTTTGTTATAACTTATTACATAAAAATGAACATATATATATAATATATAATATATCTTACTTCCAAAGATGCTCTTTTCAGTGGATTCAAAACAAGGAATTTTTTCAATAAATTTTCACAGTCTGTAGACATGTAAAATGGTATTCTATATTTGCCTCGTAATACTCTTTCTCTCAGCTCTCTCAAAGTAGAACCATCGAAAGGTAAAGAACCGCTAACCAAAGTATACAGAATAACTCCTAATGACCAAACATCAACTTCTGGTCCATCATAACGCTTTCCTATTATCATCGAAACAGTGTTTAAATAAAAAATCTCATCATTAAAAATATAATACTACCTTGAAATAGTTCAGGAGCCGCATATGGAGGACTTCCACAAAATGTGTAAAGTTTACCACCAGGAGTAAATTCATTACTAAAACCAAAATCTGCTATTTTTATGTTCATTTCACTATCCAGTAATAAATTTTCAGCCTAAATATATTAATATAAAAAAATTAATTTAGTGTATTAGATAATTTTTAATATTCAATTTTATTACCTTTAAATCTCTGTGTATGATTCTTTTTTGATGACAGTATTGAACTGCTGAAACAATCTATAAAGAGTAAACGCTCATATTAATTAACATTACTAACAATAACAGTTTTACTATAATAAAATATACTTGTCTAAATTTGGCTCTTGCTTCTTTTTCTCTCATGCGTCCATGTAATACCAAATAATCAAAAACTTCACCTCCACTGGCATATTCCATAACTAAATATAATGTTTTTTCAGTTTCTATGACTTGTAGTAATTTAACTAGAACAATAACACATTATTAACCAAATTGAAGTAATAGATATAAAATGTACATGAAAAAATTGGATTTATATATTATATATATCTCACCTATATTCGGATGGTCCAACATTTTCATTATTCTAACTTCTCTAAAAAGCTATATTATATACAAATATAAAAAAAAATTAATATCATGTTTAGCTATTTTGACTTAAAAAGAATAACATACTTTTTGCAAACTTCCAGGTAATAGTTGTGTTTTATCAATGATTTTAATAGCAACCTATATAAAAAAGATAGTATTTAATTTAAAAAAAAATATGTTGTGTTGAAAACGAAATTTACCTCTTTTCCGGTAGGTACGTGTTTGGCTAATTTGACTTTGGCGAAATTTCCTTTACCAATAGTTTTGAGCAGTTTGTATTTGCCAATGTGCGGCTCTTCCGATGAACGGCTGCTGCGAGATGATCCACGTGCACTTGGAACTGCAGATGCACCACTTCCTCCTGTATTAATGTTGAGGTTCGCGGCCACATCGGTACCCTGTAAAAATACCAACAAAAATACTAATATTATAAAAATGTTAAATGTCTAGAAAAACGGAAATTAAATACATTCCGATCGATAAAAACGAGACATATTAAATATTTTGATAAAACTACTGTTACAAATGTTACAATATATTCAGATATAATAATAACATGTAACGCGTGTATTATGACATTGCCTATAATAATGAGTATATAATTTGTACGATATTGTGTATAGACACAAATCATTTTTATTATTATTATTATTATTATTATTATTATTTCATTCGTCCAAGGTTTTTTGTCAATCACAATTCGATTTTCCACACAGTTTTGTTTACGGAGGGAATAAAAAGTGAAAGTTTTTGTTTAGCAAAATAAGAATTGTTACCGGGAAAACTATTTATATTTTGTTTTATACGCAACGTGTGCGCACAATATTACCGCACGAGGTAAACATTAACAAATATTACGTCATATAAATACGAAAATTCGATACGGACATTGCAGATGGACACACACGTAAGTTCACCGTTGGTAGATCGATCAACGCAGAGAGAGAGAGAGAGAGAGAGAAAAGACGCCCAACGAATTTACGGATTAATTGGATAATTTCACCGAACCGAATAATATTGTATTAATAAATATTTTATTCCGAAAAATATAACAATAATAGGTAATTAATTATTATATCAATAATAACACATCGAAGACAATCAAAGAAAAGTAAATTATGTAACTCGGAGAGAGAGCGAAGCCACTGGGCTGTTAAATCGCTTACATACAGTGTAATAATAATAATAATAATAATAATAATAATAATAATAATAATAATAATAATAATAATAATAATAATAATAATTAACGTGCGAGTGAACAATAATTGTTAACAGCAAATCAATGTTTTGGAATGGATCGTCCATGCGTTTGCTGATGGACAATAATATTATTATTATTATTATTTCATCTCTTCGACCAAACCGTTCGGAAACGATTTAATATTTATATAATAATATAATCGTTTTTACAACAGGTGAAAAATTACATCCCGTTCGGCGTTTTTATATTTTATCGTTTTGTTCGAGCTCAGATTCTCGGTAGCGCGTTTGAACGTACTCGTATTTATATAATATTATAGTTCTTGTACAACATTACACTACCTATATATAATATAATATGCACCTATATAGTTTTGTTTTGGTATCCCGACGAAGGGGAAAAAGAAACAGATTACTTTTTTTTTTTTTAGGTCTCAGCCGTGTATGTCTCGTCGTCCTTGGTTGCTGGTTCGGGACGGATGACCACCCGGGGAATTTTACCGGCCCTAAACTTCTTATGCCCCCAACCAACACACTATAATATACGATCGTGAATTCTCCACCACTGTAGCAACGCAATCGTCCGAGTATGAATAGTTCAGTGTTTCGTTTAAATGAAAAATAAAAATAAATATATATACCTACACAGAATAATTTATATTGTTTCTGTTATGCGCGCACTAACGAGATTTGGATTTCATGAACAAAGAAATGTTATATAATATTATATTATAATGTAGGTATATTATATTCATGTTATTATGAATTAAACCGTCTAGAATTCCATTGAAGCATAAAACAGAAATAAAATTCCTACCTGTAAACACTATACATAGGTACATACATGCGCATAGGTATAATATATTATACAATATTATATCGTTTCTATCTATATGCAAATAGTCGATGATGATAAAAAAAAAAAAAAAAAAAAACCATGAACACACGGTCTCGAACGAACGGCGGGAACGTACAAAAGAACTACCTATATAAATACATATATACATAACTATGTTGTATACAACAGGTTATATTTTTATACGTATAGTTAAAAGTAGATATTATTATTATTATAAACGACGAGGTATTGGTATTTAAATTAATAAAATATTCCACAATAACAATAATTTAATCAACAACAAAAAACACGTGAAAATGTTTTTCGAATTTTTTTTCTCCACAGCTTGAGAGAGAGAATTATATTAAAAATAATAATAATATATATATATTTATTATTATTATTATTCGAATATACCTACATAACATTATCGTGTACTCATGAAATCGTGAGTATAGTGAGATATTATGCTATACATATAATAAATTCGGTTTATCGAAGGCAAGCATCAACAAGGGCGTGTATTATAAAATGTATAATTATGATTCTATGCGTACGTAACATTCATTCAGACGAATATTGAAAATAATATCGACAAAAAAAAAAAAAAAAAAAAAGAAAGAAAAATAATAGGTAATCGTAGTTTCCATTGAGCATACATAATATAAACGATGTAAACGATCACTGGCGCGGGCACGAAAATCGTAACATAATATTATAATATGAACCACGTCGCCGCCACTGTGATACACAACACCGTGTAGAAAAAAAAAAAAAATGCGAAATGAAAAAAATATATACCTAGGTATAATCGTAATATTATAAAATATATTACAATTTTTTTTTTTTATTATTATTATTTAGCCATTTGACGCGTTTCGTTTGCGCAATAATAATTATAAACGCGTGTAAAATGCAAATCAAGAGAACAGGAACGAAACAAAATTCGTACTTTATAATTAAATTAAAACATATACACGCGTAATATAGTTATCAAAGTAGTGTAATTTCCTTCGACGATGATATATATAATATAATAATTATTATAAATATACGTATGCCGCATAATATACTATAGAAAATCTCGAATTTGCCTCGTTTCGATGTTATGTAGGTACTCGGAGAAAAACATTAATAATAATTATTATTGTCAACATAACCGTACATGAATATAACGCGAATTACTATTACTACTCGTAAAAATACATATTACGTATAATATAATATTATATACGAAAATTGGTTGAAATTGATTATAAAAGGAATATAGTGTTTTTCCAGAGTAAACGCCCGTCTGGTACGGAGGAGTTAAACCAAAAAGATATCTTTGCGGAACGAGATTCTCATTTATAACTGAATATACGCCAATGGATAATAAACAACCACCCCTAACGGATAGTTATAAAGACTAGGATTGGTTATACTTATAATAATTATTTTAATAATTATTATATTAATTATTATTTTGGTAAATTAAAAACGAAAAAACAAAACACAATTTACATACGAGAATAGATAAATAAATAAAATTAATATTATAACTACCTAATTATTATTATTGTTCGTAAATATCGCGTTTCAGCGGAATTTACCATACGCAGGCACGTTTATTATTATTATTATTATTATTATTATTATTATTATTATTATATTAAAGGACATTATAATACAAATACAATTTGCTATACATATTCCGTTAAACGTCAGACCGTACGTCAGAAAAAAAAAACACGATTCTATTTGACTACGAATCGTACACCACCTAAACATTCACACGAGCATAATATAATATTATGATTATTTTATCGTGTCGGATCTGTATTTTACTATTTTACGAACACACGTATTTCGATAATAAATGGATTGAACGTACATACGTAAATAATTACGAATTTAAAATAAATATTGTTACGTTCGGGTGTATACGCGTTCGTCATGACATCGCATATTATATTAGTTAAATAATGGATTTTACATCACACGTCATCTCGCCGTGTACTATCGGTATTACGTATAATAATAAAGATGATAAAACGACAAAGTACCGGAGAGGCTGAATAGTCACGAAACCAGATTATACGACTTAAATATTATTACAGTAGACACACACTGACATTTTCCAACGGTCAGAGATAATATTATTATATTATATTATACGATTTCATAGAATCGAAAAATATAATAGGTATAAAATATCGGTCGTATTATTAAACAAATTCGAAAGAATGAAAACGTGTGAATAAATAATTATAATAAAGTAATATATCATTACATAGCAGTGATTCGTGATGTTACGTGTTCGCGTCTGCACGGATAATATTCAAATTTAAATAAGTAACATCATCATAGTTAATATTATTGTGTGCGTCACGAGTCCAAAACCACCAAGACTAATACGCGTTCTTTTATGGATATATTATTTTAATGAATCACTAAATAATATATTAGGTATAATATTAATTGTTCATTTTTCTGTTGACATATTTTGTGCAGTACGCGTTAATTATCGTGTAATTACTCGGTTGCAAAAATATAAATTAAAACGCGGTTATCGGCCGTGACGAAAAATCACGAACATCAATGTGATTTTTCGATTAATATTTTAGTCGTTAACGACGAATGGCGTACAACAAACAACATAATATAGGTAATAATAATATAAAAGTCGACGTTAGTAGCGTTCGGGCCATTCGGGTGTGTTTTTGTAAAATAAATTCGATTTTATACTAATAATATTACATTATGTTATCTATCTATAATAATAATAATATTAAGATTACTGATGTGTGAAAGTCTGAAAAACACTGCAATACAGTTCGATGAACCGGTTACGGTTTTAATATTATAGGTATGTATAATACAGAATGATCATTAGGTACATTTTTGTAAAACGAAATTCTCATCGCTCTGTGTGTGTTTATATTATTATAATATATAATTATACAGTGGTTCCGCATAACGATAACTAACGCTCGCGATGATAAAATGTTATCAATAATAATAATTATTAGTCGAGGTTCGAGAAAATCGTAGGTATTCGCTAGGAAAAATGCTATAATTATAATATAATAAATATTCGTAGATTTTCATTCCAACATTATTAGATTGTTGTAAAAAGTTAGGTTACCTATTTATTTGTATTATTATTATTATTATTATTATTATTATTATTATTATTATTATTATTATTATTATTAT
>JAIUCT010000024.1:2770180-2785393 GCA_021307375.1 Tetraneura akinire
TAATAATAATAATAATAATAATAATAATAATAATAATAATAATAATATTATACTCGTGATACTTACATAGGTACCTATATTATATTATATACATTATACACGCATAACTGTAAAAAAAAATATCATCTCCGACGGCGCACAATATTATTATTATCGTATACCTGAGAGTATACGATAAAAAAAAAAAAAACAAAAAAAAAAAATCATTGGTCCACCGCGGACACCGTTCGGCGACCGGTGCGTTATTATCGTGTCGTAAAATGAAATGTTTCGGTACGGTGATTTTCGGTAGGAAACGAAGCGAAATAATAATTATTATTATCGTGCGTTTCGTAATTTCGTATCGCTAACACACACGCGGTCACCGGTAACGGGTATTCAATAATAATATTATTTATTATATTTTATTATGGACGCTGTGGCATTGCCGAGCAAACATTGATTATTATATTAATATATATATATATAAAAAATACATAAAAAAAAAAAACAAAATTCGGAAAAACGCCGATTTGCGACCGTGAAAAAACGAAATTATAATTTTAACTTTCGACATAATTATACTCGTTTTATAACGTGTAATATACAAAATGAGATGGAATGAAACGTTGTTAAAAGTATACCCGTGTAATAATATTGTTTGTGACGAAACGCGGGCACCAAATTGACAAAACGTCAGCGGTGTGCGTCTCCGAACGCCTATTACCAACCAGTTTGACGACGACAAAATTTCTCTCGTAACAGAGAACGGATCGGTTCTCGTATTATATATTATGATACCTGCCGATAATTATTATTATTTTCACCCGTAAAAACTTTTCAACCGCGTGCGATTACTTCTTACTTACGTTTTCTTAACATCGCATATTTCTTATTTTACTAAAATGAGTACGGCATGCCAATAATAATATTAATAATAATTAATTATAGTATTACACTACTTATAATAAAGATAACGGCGTGCCCACTGTGTGTACGAGAAAGTAACGTACTACGGGGCAGGCGTTAACAACAGCGTCGTCGTTCGTTCCGTTAATCCGTTATAAATGCGTGTGCGTGCATTATATACAAACACACACATTTTTTTACATATATACATACAAACGACGGTAGTGTGTAACGTAACAAAACAATATTATATTAAGTAGTAATAATACAGTTTTAATGCTGTTATAGTTAGTTGTTATAATAATGATATTATTAATTATTATTATACTTGTCATACGATCAAGTACAACAAAATAAGACAAAATATTATAATCACGTTCGCCGCGTATTGTACGACGGACTTACCACTGTGGAGCCGGGCAACGTTGACAGAATGCTAAGTGGTGAGCGCGCGTGATGGAGATTCTGTTGGTTGTGATGATGGTGATGGTGATGATGATGGTGTCTTATGGTGTGGTACATGGGCGGCGGCAACAAGGGCGGCAACATAGAAAGCGGCGGCAACATAGACGTCGGCGGCAACATTGACGACGGCGGTAACATTGCCGGTGGCGACAATAACGTCGGCAGCAGTGCCGACGGCAAAGACGAAAGCGCATCGTATGCAGCGGCGGCGGCCACAGCCGTGGCCGACGGTGTCGTTGTCTTTGGAGACGAAAGTAACATCGGTGGTAATGAAGTAGGAAACTTTGTAGTTGTTACCGGTTGTTGTTGTTGTTGTTGTGACGACGCCGACGACGACGACGACGACAACGACGAAGTGACAGCCGACGATGACGATGAAGAAGACGGTGGTTGCTGCGCCGACGTAGTCAAATGTTCCACTACGGGTGGCAATGATGCCGGGCTGTTTTGTCCGGGCTGATGCATCCAAGAGTAGTAGCTAACGCTCATCGTTTGCCCAACACCAGTGGTCCGAAAATTGCTTTTCGGTTTTTACTCCTACCCCGCTACCCGTATTGTATTCGTATTTTTACCTGTGTGTTGTTCTTTGCAGACTCCACCACCGGGAAAATGACTCATTCGATTCTCGTTTGTCTGTTGTACTATGAAAACTGTGCGGCGTCGTGAGGTGTGTATAATGCGACCATTATAGGCGTCTTGTCTTCCGTCATAACCCAACGACAATAATATGGAGAACGGTGCTGATTATTAATCTTTTATCCGTACACGCAACGACGGCGTGTCGAACACAAAAACAAATCGACGGAAAAATAAACCAGCACACGACACCACAATGGACAGAGACAAACAAACGCGCGCGCGCACGCACACACACACTCACTCACACACACACAACGTGTGCGATCAGCAGTCTGCGAGACCTCAGGAACGACCCCGAGAACACCACTACCACTTTCTCGGACTGACAACAAGAAACTGGTCCTACCACCACTGCCACCGTCGGTCCGTACGCTGTTGGCTGGTGCCACAATACCACCACCACCGCGGTCGTCGTCGTCGCCGCCGCCGCTGCTGCTGTTGCCGCCGGCGCGGCCGTCGTGGGAACTGCCAAATAGAGTGCGCTGCCGTCGTCGCAATCACCTCCACTACCGCCACCTCCAACGCGGTCCGACGTCCTTCGCTCGTACTTATGAGTTTATGACGCGCGCGTTCAGAGAGGGACGTTGCCAATTTGTTTTTTCACCGTATTTTACTCGACAATGACGATTGGCTCTCTCCGACCATCCGTCTGTCAGACTCTTGCGTACACGGAGAAGCCGCAAAAGTGAAACAACACCGCGGAAATATTGTATACGTGGGCGTGGAGGAGTGGAGAGGAATGGCCGCCGCCTCCGCGGGTCGGAAAATATTTTTCGAGAACGTGACGAATCGTCGGGATTGTGCGAGATAATAATATATATAGAGATACTCGCGTCACCACCACTATAATAATGTTATAATATATCTATGGGTTGTCGAAAATGACGACGGGGAAAGAAGAAAATAACAAAGCGTATAATAATAATATAATATTGTTGCTATTATCGCTCGAGGATTTTTTTTTTTTTGTTCTGTTCTTCTCCGCGGTTCGACGATTTCGTACGATCACTGTTCTCGCGCGCGAGGCGAGCGTGTGTCACTTTTGCACGATCGCCGTTCGGGTGGAGGTCGGGGAGAGCGCGCGATTTCGTCAGGTGAAACGCGCACGCGGTCCCACACCTAATTATACTACTTGGACGCGAGCGTGTGCGTGTGTGTGCGCGCGCGCGCTTGCCGCCGCCGCCGCCGGAGTGGGACCGAGCGAAAATAGAAAATCTAAGATCGGAAATAGAAAAAAAAAAAATTATATAGGTACGAGTATAAAAAAAAAAAAATCGACCAGAGACGAAAAACAAAATGGAACTCCTTAAATACGAATTAAGACGTTTTCGCCGCCTTTGATTGTCTTTCACAAACACACGCACACACACAACTACTTTCGTCAGTTTCGTCGTCGATTTTACACGGTCCATTAATTACGTTATTTTTTTTGTCATCATCCGTTTCGTGTGTGTTTAAACACAGCGTGATTTTCCCCGACCCGTCGTGTTGTATTTTGACGACGACGACGATGATATAAAAATTAATTTCAACTCGTATACCGATTGCGCCAGTTACGACATGCACATGCATACGTAGCTTTAAATTACTGATAACAGAATCGTGTTCCCCGTGTAAGGCACGACATTCCTATACATTACAATAATATAATATACGATAACCATTAAATCAGAGACCGTTAAAAAATAATATTATCACACACAATTATACTATTTTACGATTAATAATAATATTATCTCGGACAAATATACACACGTCCGATAAATATTTTTTTATAAATCGTATTGCAATACGCGTACAAAAATGTAACGTTATATACAATTTTTTTTTTTTTTTTTTTTGTAATCGTATAATTTTTGTGTCTGTCGATTATAAAAATAATTCGACGCTGGCTGCACGTTTATATTATTATGTAAATCATACGATATTTAGGTGAAACTATATTTGACACACTCTATATATAAAAAAAAAAACTTTCACGTAACGATACGTTTTTTTTTTTTTTTTTTGTTCTTTTTTAACCGATAAATTGTAATTAATTTTAAGACATTAAAATGTTCATTTATTAATATTATTAATTCGTAATAAATACCGTAATTAATTGTATTATATATTAAACTCGATGTATCGTTTAAATTAATTTCATTGCCGATTTATTATCGTCGAAACATTATTATTATTATTATTGTAATCGTTATTAAATAATAGGCGACACCAGTGCTGCAGAAGAAACTCCGAGAGGCAATCAATTTTGATTTCAATAATGAAAAAAAAAAAAAAAAAAAAAAACTATAAATCTATATCATATCTTCACACATAGTATTTTTGAACTAAATGAATTTCAATTACAATTTATAAGTGATATATACAATGTGTACGTATATTATTTCTGCACCTAATTGTTGACAATTAATATCCATCTTCCAAACATAAAAATAATTATTATCTACACGTCATACAACAAGAGAAATATATATAATATATATCGTATATGCAAATCAATTTTTTATATGTAAATATTACAATAGAAGATTAATTATTTTAATTCTTAACGTATTTATAAGCACCACGACATTTTAGATAATTAATACACAATTATTAATCCGTCAATAAAAATCAAGGTTAATCAATAATTTCCGATTTCGTAATAATCGTAAGTATAAAGATTATTATTTTATATACTCGTAATTTAAAAAGTAAACAGTATTCGAATAACGTTTTAATATATTATACACATTTAATTTATTAATAGGCATTATAATAATTAATTTAACCATTAATATTACATACTTTAGATCATCATTAAAAATTAAAATATGAAATTTTAAATTTACAATTTTAAATTTTAATATCCATGTTACGCGTATTATTTTATATAATACGAGTACATAAACATTTTGGTCAAATTAATATTCGTTTAATGGTTCTTATAATGATAATGTAGAGTTGAACTTTGTAGGTTAAAGGGGAAAATAATGACCTATAGTAATTTAAAAAATAAATAAATGATAAAAAAAAAGCTATGGTAGTATTCGTTTAATTCTATATATATATATATATATAATTGTTCCGGTTCAATTCGTGGAGTTATTGAGTAAACTAATTATTATAAAAGTATACCTATACACTTAGGTAAGATTATTATTATTAAATGATGGAATGAATGAAACATTAGATAATTCTACGTTATTATATTTAGGTATATCGTATATATGGACGTTTAAAAAAAGGTATTGTTTGCAATATAATAAACTCGTGTGTAATGTATATAGCATAATATATTATACGAGAAGAGTTTACTGAATAAATAATCCCGAATATACAATAAGGTCAAAAAATGAAACCTATAAATGTCAAAATGAATTATTTCGTATTATTTGTAATCGACTGAAATTTGTAATATATATATATATATATATATATAATATACGGCACTCTTACTGCGCAACGATTATTTTTTATCATAATACACTAATTGTTGAATATTTAAAATCAATATATAAGTTCATATTATGATATATTACACTATAATATATTAATATTATATGAGTATCGAGAATTCGAGATTATTAATTAAGTACTATAATTTTTTTTTTTTAAAAAACAGATACTAGACAAAACTATCTAGTTTTACAATTTTACATACACACATAATATATTATATAACTCATATAATTAAATTATATCGTAATTATTTAATTCCCACGAACAATGAAATGTTTTATTTCTTGTGTTAAGTTACGACTTATATAAACAATCGTCTTCGTGATATTATGATTGAACATACATTAAAAAAAAAAAAAAAAAATGTTTATATTATAATATTTTCTTCAGTTATGTTTACGCATCATGATGTGTAAAATGGATAAAAGTACATTTTTATAAGATCGCAAAGATGGAAAAATAATATTTCAATACTTCGTTAAAACGTCTTCGATTTTATACGAATATATTGGTTATCATTTTATCAATATATAATACCAGTGATGATAATATTTTACTATTAAACGATAATCAAAACGTATTTACATAATTCATTTTAGATTTTTTTTTTAATTCCACATACATAATATAGCCCAATAGGTATTATAATTAGTTTGGTATTATTATAATATCTAATAAGTATGTTAAAAATATCTAAATACAACATAATGTTATATATTTATATACAAGTATAATACTATTATAATATATTAATTTGGTTTCCGTTTTCATAAACCATAAACATGTTATGGTATAAACGTTTCTTTTTTAGGCTTCTCTGAATAATTTAATATATATATATATATACAATACACGTACTATGAGTATATTTGTAAATATATGATATTACATTACATCCACGTATATAAGTATATATTATATATTATATTTTTAGATTCTGTAAGTCGTAAAAAAAAAAAAAAGATACTTACTAATAATATACGTGAATTTAGTCCCGGGGGTAAATTTTTATGTAAATGATATATAATTCATCCAGGATATATCATCCTTAATTTATTATACAAAAATACGAGCCATATCTAATAATAATACTATTTCTGTATAATATGTATAATGGAAAAATTACAATATACAATGCATATACTCGTAATAAATCTATGCAGATCACACGATTCTTACATCTTATATAATTTATAATTTAAATTTAATTTTACACCATATATTCGTTGTATAGTCCGAGGCGCAATATCAATAAAGAACCGGGGGTGTTGAAGCCCAAATAAAATTATATTATTTATACAGTGAATTAATGTTTTTAATTAGTATTTTTTTTTTTTTTTTTTTTTTATCGTATTTATACCTAACGAAAAAAATTGGAAGAACACAATGAAAAAAAACTGATGTTACTATAAGTATAGTGATGTCATATGGAATATTAATAATTATACGAATAAAACGTTAAATATAGATAAAATAGATAGAATAAAAATTGTTTTCAATTAATTTTTATATAATTAAAGACATACGATCTTTTATAGAGGAAACATTATTATTTATACACTCAAAATTAATTTAATGGACTTTTTATACGATAAAAATTGTAATTATTATTCCAATAACCGTATTTACATACAGGACAGTGTACCCTATTGTATATATATTATTTGATTAATTTAATGTTTACAAACGATTGATTGTAGATCATGATGATGTATGCAATTTAACAACCATCTAAATAAACATTACAATATACATATATTATAATATACCTAACCTACCTAAACGTTATATCAATATTAAATAACCTTGAAATATATATAAATTATTCGATTAAATTAATAATTATAGAAAATTGTTGAATTACAATCCTATAGCTAGATTACATCTTTTTGCTTGCCATATATGTAAATTTAAATAACTGTTATTAAAAACATATTATAATAATATAGAATATTGAAACTTCACAAAGGCAATTATAATTAATAATTAAATAAGAGTATCCATATATGATATATATTTATTATAGGCATATGTTTGTAGTTTTTCATGTACATTTTATTAAAATCATATAATTGAAATCGGTGACTTAATTCGCAACATAAAATATCATAAAAAATGAAAGGACATCAGATGTTCTGCAGTATTTTTGTGTATAATATTAAAATAAATACTTATATTACAAATTTCAAGGTAAAAAATTATACATGGTTAGAATTAAACTGACTTATCTGACTTTAGTGAAATGTATTGTATTAAAAATGATGATCTCGTCATAAATTAATAATTAGAAAATAATGTAAAATGCACGTAGAATGCAAATATTCATATCTATTGTATAAAAATCAAACGATGGCATTTGTTCATATTTTTTTTTTTTATAACGCAAAATTTAACGTCGTTGACCCGTTTTATAACTGATCGATGACCGTAATGAAAACGTATTATTTTTTATTCAGTGAAAATAATACGTTTCGATACACATTTCGATAAATAAAATTTCCGTATGGCGTATATGAATTTAAGGAAAAGTGGGTCAAAAGAGATTATAATAAAGTATGCAATATAATATTTACAACCACAAACTAAGTAGGATGGGTCGTGTAATTAAATTCTTTGTTTGTTTATTATTTTTTCTTATTAATATAATATAAGGTACCTACTTAAATGTAACAAATGAAAATACTTCATAAAATTAATGCTTTATAATGAGATAATATATATAGACATACACACACACACAAATTGAAAAACGAGACAAGTGAAATTATTTTTATGTAAGGTTTATTTTTGTTATGTATCAAATAAATGGTCTTTAATGGCCAAGAAAACGAAATTGTATATAGAAATCTAACGCTATAAGTAACGAATAAAACTATATTAGTTTTATTGTCTAAATTCACTTTCTCCAATAAATATTAATCGAGAAGCCTTGAAATACAAAATTTATTTACACCCAATAGTTTAATTTAACATTCATTTTAACATAAAATATATATATGTATTATTATGTTTATTACAATATTATGTATATTATTATATTAATATATTGAACGTTGTTTTAATAAATGACATCGGGGTCCTTTCTGGGTCAATCGAAAAGTTAATATAGAATATTTTAAAATACCGAACGAAACTCAAAAGTCGTTTAAATAGCATCATTTTATATCTAATTGTCGATTAAATCCAAAAATGACAATAATTATACGACATTGTTTTGGGTTATATATTTACAACATTAAAGTATACACACGAACATTTATCATATGATAAACGATAACATGTAATATTATAATAAAATACGACAACAACATTTGCAATAATCCAAATTAAACATATTAAGTAGTTTAAAACCTTAACGTTTCTAAAATAAATAATTACGCAAGATATTTTTTTTTCTTATGTTTGTTCAAGTTATATAGTTATAGTTAATTGTGCACCGCGACCGCAACGAACGTGTACAAATATTTGCAGTCGAATATTGTGTGTAGTGTCTATAATCACTAAATCGTAAAGATAATATAAAACTCCGTCTATATTAAAATATTCTGTACTACGTAATTATAAATATTATATGGGGGAAAAAAAAAAGAAACGATAAGTACCTACTCGTACGTACGTACATTTTTTTTTTTTTTTTTTTTTTTTACCGTATTCAGTATTATTATTTTCCTGATAACGAAACGAATTAGATTGGAAAAAAAGGTGTAGTGTTACGAGCTGAAATGTAAAAATAGTCGCTTTTAACGAAACGTGTGTAGATATATTATTTTATAATATAATAATTATACAGTTTTTTTTTTAAAAAAAAAAAAAAAAATGTTTTTGTTCATTCGGACATTGATATTATAATGTTTTATTAATTTTTATTAACACAACTCTTCGGTTATATTTATTACGATTGTAATAATAATATGTCGTGTATGTATTTTAGTCGAACACCACGACGACTTGCCAACGTCAAAATCTTATTTCTAGTGTAAAAATAAATCGTATGCGTGGTACACAAAACGTTTATAGCATGCAACCGTACGTGCACGTGACTCGACAATTTATGCGCGCAACGTCGTATTCATATTTTGCCGGTCGAAGGAGTTGTAAACTCGGTGAGAACAATTATTATTATTATTATTATTATTATTATTATTATTATTATGAAATATGTGGGCGTGAGTGAAAAAGTATTTAAGTAGGAAAATTGTGAAAAACGTGTTTTTTTTACATGGAAAAAACAATTAGGTAATTCTCTATCCAACGTGAGCGCAATAGGGCGCAACAATCTACGCGATGCATAGTTTTCCAAAAACGAGTGTAAAACGTGAGTTTTAGGTTAAAGTAATGATTTTCCACATTTCGTGTATTATACATTTTTAAGTCGGGTCACACAATAAAGCTGAAAATGCCGATATCGCGTTATTGGTACGATCAGTCGTCAATGTTTGTTCTATATATATATCAAAAAGTTGTAAAAAAAAACCAAAACCGTCACTCGCCCATCTTTTTCACGCGCATCCTGCAAGTATGATGTAATATATCGTCATTTCCCGAGACGGGACGATTATACCGAAAGCGTATTTTTATTAATATTTATCTTAAGGCTTATGGGAGGGGAGGAGGTAAAATACGCTTCTTTCATAACTCGGGCGTACGTCGTAGACGTCTGAATACTCGGCGTGTAGTGTTGAAGACACGTGGTCGCGACATTAAAAATCTTCGGACGCGGAGAGGAATGGTGGAAAACGATAATACTTTTATGGGCAATATTGACGGGAAGAAAAATAAAACAACAAACGTTCATCTATGGATCGCGTTTCCTCCGCGAGACACACAGAACGTCAAAGTTTCACGATTTACAAAAAATCGTGAATATCCACGTTATAACGATATGAAACGATCGAGGACAGCGATTCGGACGAAATTTACTCTGGGAGAAGGGTGGAGGGAACCTTACCAACAGACGGCGGCG
Source organism: Tetraneura akinire (assembly GCA_021307375.1). Lineage (NCBI taxonomy): Eukaryota > Metazoa > Arthropoda > Insecta > Hemiptera > Aphididae > Tetraneura > Tetraneura akinire. Next base: position 2,780,580 of record JAIUCT010000024.1, read on the forward strand.
TACGAACGCGCGCGGTTCGCGTACGTCAACCGCAGCGGTCGTCTTCGTGGTCATTACAACATCGGCCGATCTAAGACGTGCAGTCGTCGTCGTAGTCGTCGTCGTCGCCGTCACCGCCGCCGCCGTAGTCATCGTCGACGAAGAAGAGCGGTAGACTGCGGATTATTAACAAACGTGACGCGATAATTATACGACGAATACGTTCGCGTGTTTGTACCGCGAGACAATGTTTCGTCATTTGTTCAACAGGGACATAACATTATTATTATTACGCGATGATGTCGTGTTTCGGTTACCTAAGAACAATTAATATATAGAAAACAAAAGAAAAAAAGAAAGAAAAAAAAAATCGACATCGCTCGTCACGCCGACGGCGCGCGATGACGAGATGATGACGGAATAGCACACGTTTAATAATATAATAACGGTCTCGGGTCGAGGAGCGTATTAAGACGATTTTCGCTCACCGGGGCGCGTTGTGTCGGCGGCGGCGGTGACGATCGACGCCCGCGGAAAAAGACGCGACGACGCGCGCGCCCTCGTCCGCTTTCGGGTAGAAGCGAACCGTCGTCGGCGGACGGCGGTACGGTCCAATCGATATGGAGCGCGCCATCCCCCGCGAGTTCTCGTCGTCGTGTAAACCCTTACACGCCGGGTTATTATCATATTATCATCGTATATACACACGCACAAGTCGTACAAGTATTCGTATTCGGATAACGACGCAAAATCGAATTCGTCGTTATATTTTCCACCCCTAACCGATTATAAAACGATATTAAATTATATAATATCGCACCACCGCAATATACCCCCCACACGCACGCTTAAATACGGAACGAGAGTATTACGCCCCCGACATATCGCATAATGTATATAGATACGATCATTATCACGAATATTATATAAAATAATTATCGTGATCTTCAAACGGTGGCCGCCAACACGAATTTTTGCGCATATTATACACACAAACGCTCATAAACGATTAACGTCGAGACGACGTACCACCCCTTAAAACGAAGTTTTTTTTTTGTTATTTACCGTGCGTGGGTGGTTGTTCTTCTCTAACCACGTTTACGAACGAATATTTATAAAATATTCGAATATAGGTACCTACCTACTCTTGGAAACGTGCGAAACGATGCCAGGACGAGTTTTTTTTTTTTTTTTAAAGGTTAGGTTACCAACACGCCGACGCCGTTCAATTCAAAACGCACAAGGGAGGTTTACTTTATTCTATCGTATTTTCGTTCGCCATCATACATTATAAACTTATGTTATACCGTCGTATGACAAAAAAAAAAAAAAAAAAACAATATTGGTTTTAAACGTATAATTGTATCTATTATTATTATTATTATTATTATTATTATTACCTATTTGTTATTATTATTATTATTATTATTATTATTATTATTATTATTATTATTACCTATTTGTTATTATTATTATTATTATTTGTTATTATTACAATGTCGAACATTTATTTTATATTATAATATTGTATACAGTCGTGCGACATAAAGAGACACAATAGTGAATATTGTTCTCTTACAGAACAATGTATAATATACGCTCTGAAAATAGAATGTCGTATATCGGCGCCCGACAAATATCGGATTTTCTAATAAAACTCTCGTTCAGAAATAACGTATGTTAAACAGTGCATCACAAACGCCGTGCGATCGGCATCAGAGACACGCGAAAACACCATGGAAAATATAATAATTTTATATCGATATTTCTTCTTTCTTTTTTTGACGTTATTATATTACAATAATTTAGCCGAAAAATCCCGATTTAACGAAAACACAATTATTGTGTAATGTACACACGCATAATATCTTATTTTCTATAATTATAATTTATAACGAACCAAGAAGTATAATTATGTTTACAATTGTAACACGATACTTAATAATTAACCTCAGTGTTATAATATTCTTTCTTTTTTTTCTATTTTTTTTTTTTTTTTTATGATGTTTAATTTTTATTTAAAGGGATTACGTCAGAAAAAACAATTTTAATTGAAACTCATAATTAAAAAAAAAAAATTAAAAAAAAAATAGCAACGTTTTATGTTCGTGTTCACCATTTATTTAGTAATTATTATTGTAGTAATAACGAACGTACATATTGTATAGTATATTACATTATTTTATTTTGTAACAACGTTCAAGGACGCTATTGAATTGCCTACACAAAACGCCTTCTATTCTATCATTTTTATGTAGACCAGGACCTTCAACACGAATGTGTTCGTGAAAAAATTAATAACCGTTACCCATAAATATTTCCAAATTATTATTGCATAACCCAACATTGTGGAAACCCGATTTTTGTCGATAGAATATACCTAACGTTTTGAACGAGCATAAAAAAAAAAAATTTTCATTTTCATTATAATCGATTTAGGGAAAAATATTTTTAACTATAATTTTTTATCGGCTGAGCATTACTATTTATGTATAATTTTTGATAAGAACAATTATTACCTTACGATAAAAATTAAATACGTTTACGGTTAACTGTTGTACAAAATATATTCTTTTTTGGTATAAACCAGTTGAATACACTAACAAACTTTTCAGAACACGTTATGCGAGTAATTTCAAACGTAGAATAAAATCGTGAAAAACGTATACGTAATATATTATTATAATTTTTATTTTATTTTATTCGCTACAATTATTAATTTTAATTTATGACTTTAAAAAGTGCATTGTACATTATTAATAATTTATTTTTGTTTAAAGTAATTAACTGCACGTCATTAAACGCGATGTATTTACTACACATTTAATACGTGGTTGTTTTTCTTCTTTATTACAATTCGCATTATTCATACGATAATACGGAATTATTATGTAATGTAATTGAACGTAAATTTGTCTAAAAACGTAAACAAGACGTTCATATATTGTAAACAGTTTGCCCTGAAAATGCCCAACGGATCGCCATTGAAATAGTATTCAACCTTGTATAATATAAAAGTAACACAACGTTTAATAAACACGAATAATATTCACGTGTCGTGTGGAAGTTGATTTTTTCAAATATTATTTTATAGATTTGCACGATGGGTATATACCGTGAAAAGATGTTTATTCTAATATTATTATTATTATTATTTTTTTTTTATATGTTTGTTGTTTAATATTATTTTGTAAGTAATTTAAAACTAGTCGATAAGAATAAAAAAAAAAAAAAATAGAAATAAAATTTACGATAAACACGTCAGGCATTTATACAGCGTGGGCGTATTTGTGTTTTTAATAGATTAAAACTAGAAATTTTAAACAAACACCGATTATTGCCATATGCGAACATACAAAAACTAATCAAATTATACTGATATAATACCGCACGGCGACAACAACAAAAATCACAATTTATTACTGAAAGTTTATTTTTTTTTTTTATTATTATTATTATAGAACGTGATATCGAGTATATGTCGTATTGTCAACATTGTTTATACACAAATTAATTGGTCGGTCGCGTATATTATAAATATAGAAAGATAAAAAAAAAAAAAGAAAAAAAAAGAGCAACGCGTATAATTAGAAATTCGTTTATATTATTATTATTTTTCCTATAAAGCCATACATCATCGTGCCATGGAAAACACGTTATAAAATGATAATATATGTAAACACTGTATATATAATATGATATATAGTATAAACAATTATTATTCGTTCGAATAGAAAAAATATTGACGAACCGCACACAGATTTCGTATAAAACGTAAATAATACATTTATAATATGATAAATATATATAATAAACAAATTTATCACGCGTTTTACAACCGCTACAAAGCGAGATATTTGCACGTATAATATTGTGAAAATATTTTTATAGATAAACTATATAATACTAAACGTATTCAATCATCGACGAGCTTTAGTTTAATAAACAGTACGCGGCATTCAAGGACGTGTAAATATTGTATTATGCAATAATATACGCGCGCACATACAAGTAACTTGGCGAACATGTTCGTTTTCCAGATAAAAAGTCCAACGTTGTCCCACGATATTTTAGAAGAAATAGAAGAAATTTAGAAGAAAAGAAAAATAGACATACATATAGTACATACCGAAGAATTAAAAATAATTTCAGTCCGAATGCGATATATTCGTATTTTAAATGCGCGTCCAGTTCCCGCCGCCGCCGTTTCGTATCAGTAGGACGTTATCATAAAATTCATATTGTACAATACAGAATATTTGTACGATAAAAATTACGTAATGTTAGAATATTGGTTTTTTACAATCTTCACTATCTAATATTTCGTATAGAATAATTATTGTGAATCTTATCTAAAGTAATACTTATAACAGTAAACACTTTGTTGGAATTTGAACGCATGACATAATATTTGTAACGTATATTCTAATTTTCTAAATATTGTGAATAATTCAACGATGGCGTAATTATTTGAAGTACCCATTTCCCATTATAACACCGGTTTTAATTTTGTTTCATTATTAACGGTTAGGCGTATGACATTTATGAAACATTAAAACGTTCCGAAATCAGGCGGTTTCGAAAGAAAAATATCGATAATACGTTCCAGAAGCGGCGCGCAGACGGAAAAATAAAAATACACAGTGTCACATAAATTGCCTATATAAAACTCCTTAAAATCGTTATCGTAACGTATTTAAAAATTACGTAATCATATTAATTATAATAATCGATTTAGCGCGTTGACAAAAACTATAGCGAAATTACAAACTCTACGATGCGACTATATTATTATTATTATTATTATTATTATTATTATTATTATTATTATTATT
>JAIUCT010000024.1:2785403-2842848 GCA_021307375.1 Tetraneura akinire
TTATTATTATTATTATTATTATTATTATTATTATTATTATTATTATTTACGAAACGAATAATTATTATTACTCGACGCGACAGCGACGTAAACGCGTATAATGCGAATGACTGGTGCGCAAAAATTAAACGCACACGTAATATATAATTATAAACAAAGCCCGACGTAAGCAAGGTTATTAATTACACATTAAATAGTATTTTATTCACCGTTGCAACGATAATAATATGAAAATATAATATTATTGCGACATAACTGGGTATTAAACATAACGCATTTCGTCCATTCGCGTATAAAGCACAGCGAGCGAGATATTATAAAATATAAATAAGACATAAGAGTATGATATAATACCAAGGTATAATATATCGAGTTATACCAAGGTAGATCGTTAGAAGATTTTAAATTTTCATTATTATTCATTCGCTCGCAATACTTCACGTTTTTAATAGTTAAAACAAAATAACGTGCGTTCACGTGACGATAAAATGGACGTCCAATACCAGTCTCCCAGCGGGAAAAATGCAGCAGCGATTACTTTTGGACTGGAGTCAATTTTTGTCAGACTTTTGTCGAGGAATCTCGAAAGGTCGAACATTTCTACGCGGCGGACACGAGATCTGTCGCGTTTATTGCGTGTTTTCGAGCGGTACCCGCTATACGCTCGCTGCACCGCGGGGAATTCGAATTACAATCGACGGACGGACGTTGCTGTGTTTGTACCGTCAACTACAGCCGCCGATCGAATTATTATGTTTGGGACGTGAAACAGAAACACGGTTGTTTTCTTATTCAGGACGTTCGAATGGTAACAAAAATAAAATAAAAATTACATTATTTCAACAATAACGAAAAACAATATTGACATTTCCACATATTACACAAAATTTTTTTTATTAAATACGCACACGAAATAAAGTACGAAAATAATTATTACCAATATAAATATGCGTATTATCGTTAACAACAATAACTACGTTCCGATCGAATCGTTATTATTTTTCGTGATTTTTTGTTTTTTTTTTTTTGTTTTCTTCAGTCGCGGTGAGTATGAAATAAACACGAAAACGATTTTTGTGCCGATTCAAGCGAATTACCGCGAGTCTTAAGCTTCCGCGAAATACACGTACACACAATTTGTATTCGCTTGTATAAAATTATACACGTATATGAGGGCGATTACACGCAAACTGGATGGCGCCTGGATGTCGGGTCGCTTGCACACACACATACGCCGAGGAGAGCGTGGTGTCTGCGCCCTTCTCCCCGAAAATACGACCATCGCATCGGTTTCGTCCTCGTATATTTTTCGATAGAGAGAGTGAGAGAGAGAGTGAGAGAGAGAGAGAAAAAGAAAAATAAGACACGTACGTGGTACGTCGCAAATTCACATCACCGAATAATTCCAATTTGATGATTGCTTTATTTTTATTTATTTTTTATATACTCGTATACGTCGAACGGTATTTTACGAGTATATCTCGTTTCTTAAACGAAGCCAAATATATTATAGTATGTAATAAAAAGTCCTGTTTTCGAGTTTATTAAACGACGAACGATACGGAAAAACGTATACACGTTGAAAAATAACGTTTCGCCATTTTTTCATATTATTCAAATTACAATTATACATAAAAAAAATATAATACTCATATTATTAACGTACACACTCGTCCTTTCGGACGTTAAACTTATAGAAGAAAAAAAATGTGTCGTTATTGTAAAATTTCGATCGCACTGTGGGAACGTTATTATTATATACCTAGTTTATTATTTCGCGGTATACGTGCGACGTGTGTACACAGTATTCACAATTAAATATTTATACTTCGACGTCGTTAAAAAATGTAAATAAAATGTAAATAAAAATAAAATAAAAAATACCGCAAAGAATGTGCATAATAATTATTTTCGTAACGACATTAATGGACGGCGAGTTGGTGCGTGCTATATGCGGAAGGACGCGAAACGAACGAATAGGAATCGTTTTATTTTTCTCTCCTTATAATAATAAATTATTATTATACGTAAAACCGATATATAATATAATAAAAAAAAAAAAAATACAAAATCGTTACCGTACGACCCACAGACGACACGATTTTAATATAATTATTTTTTTTTTTTTTATTATAATATACTCGCAGCAAACGTATCCTGAAACAAATACGCGTGTGTCGTGTATACCATTAAATTATATTATTAATATACCGTAGAGGCGTGCGTATAATATTATTATTATAATGTCGTATATTATTTATTAAATTAATTTATTCGACGATGTAATACGCATACAAACACGCGTCCATGTATACAATAACGTTATGTGTGTGTGTGTGTGTATACGCGATAGAGACGACCGCGTGCGTGCGTATTACTTTGGGGGGGAGGGAAAAGTTATTTTTATCGCGTGTTACGACGATATTATTATTTATACTCACGGACTGTCAATATTGTAATACTCGTGTATTATATCGATTTTTGTACAATTATTATTAATCGGTGTGGGGGAAATGAGGGACCCCACCCCGGAGGAACGGGGACAACGACGAAACAACGATCGCAAAGGGTCAAAGGGTTTATACACCTAATATATAATTACAGTATAATTATAATAATATTATATCCATTGGACGACAATGACCTACTCCAAACGCAGAGAGAAAGAGATAGAGAGACAATAATTATTATAATATTATTCCAAGTCCGATCTGGTGTGAACGACGGCCAGCAAATTAAGACCAAAAAAACGCGAGTCTTTTCCAATACTCGTTACAAACAGGACACGGGCGATTTTGATTTACCGTTCGCACGTAAAACGTGTAATACAATAATAAATAATAATAATTATTAGCGATAGAGAATAAATTAAAATATAAAATTATAATATTTTCCACGCGGGTAATTTATAAATTATAATAACAACGCCTTGTAAATAATACACATAATAGCTATATTATAATTACTATTATTAAATTATACCTTAAATTGTGTATCGCTGTATAACATTAAAATAATAATAATAATAATAATAATAATAATAATAATAATATACGCGTGTATATTAACTTTTGTATGCACGTTTCTCGATTTTAAATCAGGGATTGTAAACTTTTATTCGACAAACTATACTAATGGCAAATTACAAGGATACCTAAATTATTATTATTACCTTGTATTTTTTTTTTGCTCATGGAAGGAGTGTTTCATCAACCCTTTACCATCTCTTCCGAACACGCCATCGCCGAGTGTGTGCTGCGTGACTGTGACGACAACACCGACATTGGGGACCACACCACGACGGTAGTGCGAGTGCATTATATTAAACAGTTCGCTGGTACGGTCCCGGCGTGTACATATCGATTAGAAAGTCTCATTGACGCCCTCCACCTACTCAGTGTCAACCGACGTCGACGCCACCGTCCGAACGTACGTGTTGTGTTTTACGAAAGTATAGAAGAGGTATATGGGGAAAAAAATATAACATTTTAAAATAACCGGATCCCGTTGGGTTTGAAAACGACGGAAAATTGATTTTTAATTTTTAACTCGTACACGCTATTGTATTTTTATTATACATTCATTATTTGTAACCACCGTCAACTTCAATAATTCACGAGCCCGTTGCGCGTTTTCGAGAAGGACGCAAGTCCTTGAAAGTCAATTGTATACGCGTAATTAAACAGAATAGTCTGAATTTCGTAAGAACGAAGACCGACGTCGTCGTCTGCACCAAACGATAAACACACTACGATTTTTTTTTTCAATGACGTCATCCCTAAACATCGGCAGCGGTCACTTTTATATTATTTATTTTATTACATTATTATCATCATCATCATCATCATATTGTATAGACCCATTTTACATCGTACAACGTCATCGTCCATATAGGCTGTAATATTGACTCGGAGAAATCATAAATTATATATTATTATCAGAGACCGCCGTTCAGAGGTGAACGGAATATTAATTATTTTGTAATAATAATTAAATTTCCGTTGTTGTTATTATTATTGTTATTGTAAATATTTTATATTTTTCTTTGAAATTGATATGTTATTATGATTGTAAGCGAACAGAAAGAAAACAGAAATGAAGCATAAATAAGTTCCAAAAAAGCCACGTGATTTGACGAGATAACAGATAACTATCTCCCCGAATTTATGAACAATCGATTTCTCTTCTTCTAATAAAACGGTTAAATACTTAAATCGGTTAAATTAATCTTGATTCGTGTAAAATCAAACAAGAAATAAATTATTTTTTTATATAATAATTAAATATTTTATTATATTAACGATTATTATTTATGCTCGTATATTAATCGATATTTGTCGAAACATTTTTAGTGTTTTGTTTTAACGTATTTTTATTAACCTTTTGAAATGAGTACTTTAAGGGTTTCACGAAAATACGCTCAAGCCAATTTAAATATTTAAATATATACACGTATAAAATAATATCGCGTTATATTTTAGACTCGGAGATCCACAATATTATAAATTGTCCTTATTTTTTTGTAATACGATATACGAACAGTTGTTTTACTGAATAAATTGCATATTTATTTTTCCCGTTTACGAATTCAGTTTTTATAAATATATATTATATGTAAATTAAATTATCGATTTACTGGCGTACATTTTGATTTAAAAATTCCTACACTTGGCAGTATTTTTTTAATTCGATCAAATCAATCTCAAAATTTTGTCGACAATTGTAGCTTATTACTATTTACTAGAGTAGAGGATTTGTAACATTTACATAATTGTTTTGCAAAAAATAGTAAAAATAGTAGGGTAAGAAACAAATACTGAAAACAAAGCTGATTATTTTATTTTGCATATAAACGCATATAATTTTAATTTTTTTTTCTATGTTAAAACCATTTCTTCGATTTTATACTTTTAGATGAATACGATAAATAATTATTCATTTTATCATTATTTTTCTGTTAACGTTATTATTTTATTTATATCACAAATTCACAATTAAAATATTGTTGATTTTAAAATTTTTATCATATAGGTATAATTTTTTTAATGTTCCGTCGTGTGTATATCTATTAAAATCATGCGCCTTGAGAATATTTTCACGTATTTTCCGGTCATTAATTTTATTTATAGACAGAAAAATTTATTCACAACAAAATATTATCGATACGCCTCATCATATGGAGAAATAAAATATGTTCATTTAAATATAGAATTTTTTTATTTTATCTTTTATTTAAAAATATTCATATTAAAATGCATATTTTAGGTGTTTACGTGCATATTTGATAATTTTTTTAGAGCATTTAGGTAATTTTTAAGTTCCTACTTATTAGTTATTATAGTTTATTACGTTAGGCCAAATAACGTTGTTAAGTATACCAAGTTATTACTAATTGAGTATTATATAATTATATAATAAACGTAGCATTAAAAAGTTATAAACTTATGAATTACTTAAAACAAATTATGTAATAAAAATATATTAGGTACCACCTATCATTTACATTTTTTTTTTTTTTTTTTATTCTAATTTGAACCAGTAAGGTAAAATAATTATACACTTTAGACATACCTAATTACATTAACACATATTATATTCGATAACCTTGATTGACCCTGAACTAAGTGGCAATAGAAAATCGTTATTTATTTTTTTTTTTTCAATCGGTTTTAAATAAAGAATGCCGAAAAGTACCTATTATACCTAATCAATATTGTTTGACATTGTTATAATATGACATTTATTTTTAAAGTACATAATGAGAATTAAGTTTTCTAGTATATAGAGTAGGTAATTCCTAACGTTTCCAAGATAAAAATATGTAATATTGTAATAATTATTTACCTATACAATATTTAATAATGACCGATAATTATGTGACATAAAGATAATATATAGACATAACTACGGAAAATTACACTAAACATAGCGCATGAAAAAACAAAATAATAATCTAATAATTGGTATACTTGTAATAAAATTTAAATACTTTTCAACGTTATGACTGAAACAATAATTATTATTATATTTTGTTGAATATAATATTACGTTATAAATGACATATTAGTAACCTACGATAAAACTGAATTTTATGAAAGAATAAAGTTTTATCGAGGTCGAAACTTTTAACAGATTATCTAGAAATAATTTACATTTTATGAACATATTATTGTAAATAACACGTTAAACGTATACGTGCATTAATTATTCAACAAAACCGTATAATGCAAATAACGTGAATCCAAAAAAAAAAAAAAAAAAAAAAAAAATACAGGTTATAAATACAATTAACGGATTTTTTATTTTTATAAATTCTACATTTAATAAACTAATTACGTTCCTACTATATTATTTAAGAGAACAATATGATGAACAGCGTTAGTGTTAAAATCAAATAAAAGGAAAGGGGTTGCAAAAACGAAATTATGTGTTAACCAAAAAGAAAAATGGACGGCTAAACACGTTTTGTTATGTTAATCTGGGAAAACGAAATACGTCACGAAACGTCGTCACTCGGTAATAAACTAATAATAAATTTTACGTTTTTAATCTCTTGAATATTATTAAATGCGATTTTAAATTTAGCCAAGAAATTTCGAACGGAAAGCGATGAAAATGTACGAGCAAAACGGGAGTGTTCAAAATAAATTACACAAACAGAATTATGTGTATATTATAAATGGTCGTTTATTACTCCACATCAATTAATATAGAGCGAAAATAAATAATGCATTATTGTGTCTGACACAACCGTATACGCGCGAAGAAATAATACAAATGAAAAAAAATTACATTATAATAAATATAACCAATATATTGAATATCATTATCACGAAAACTTGTTGATAATGCGCGTATTCATTTCGGCCGTTCAAATTAGATCGAATTGTAATTGAAAAATAATAAAAAAAAAAATGATAACACATCGACTATTGAAGAAAATAAACCACTGTCGATCGATCGGATAGAATGAAATTATAAACATATAATATAATAATTATAATAAGAACTTTACGAACTTTCTCGAATTCTAATTACTCATCGTCGTATAATAATAATGTAAAATTAGGCAGAATTCTATTTGAAAAAAAAAAAAATGTCCATTGGACATGGTCGTTATCCATCACACACACATAACCAACACACCATGTGTTAATCATAATTATTCAGAGCATACATCGTGTTCGGGGTACAATGTCCATTTTGTATTTTAATATAATTTAAATTTTTTAATCATAATAATAGGTATTATGACAATGACCTTGTCGGTGACTACGAGACGATGCCTATGGTTGGAGACAAAAACCACAACCATTATCGTACGGTAACACGTGTAAACATTTACCACGGTAAAATCCGTTCGTAAAATAACACCATCGTCGTGGTGGTAGTGGTAACCGTTACCATAAATTATTTTATACAATAATATAGAATTATAAGGCCGTCTTATGTGCGCGTTCGGATAATTTATTTTCCACGATTTTCAAAGAATACACGTGATTTTTGTAACGCGTTTAAAACTTTTAGGAACGATAATAATATAAATTTAAATTTAAAGGCGACATCGCGTGGGCAGAAAAACGAAACTTTTGATTATATAAAAAAAAAAAAGGTGTACGTTTTATTATGTACGGTATAATCGCCTTCGTCGTCACAGCAGTTTACTTTCAACAGAACACGAGGACAGAACCACAATAAAAATAAAGCGTTTTAAACATGCCATTTCACGGCAATGTAACGGTGGCGATTGGCGAGTCATAAATAATTTAGTAGGTATATAGCGTCCGCGATGTTTTGTTTGGCTATATAAAGAATGAAAATAGACGAAGAAAGAAAGAAAGAAAGCTAGAGAAACATATAGAATACGAAAAAATTATAAACGTTATTTTACGGTGATGGAATACGAGACAACGGGCAGAACGTCGTCGCCGAGAGAATGCGCGTGGCCGTTCGGAAGAAAAAGAATCGCGACGAGTAGAAATATTATGGTCGACGCGTGCCAAAAATAAAAAAATAAATCCCTTCTCTTTCTCATTGTCTATACGAGGTATTAAGTATACCCTCCACCAAGTTTTACCTATAATCGGTGCCTCGGTGTGCATTACTCCGCTGTCGTAACTACATAATAACCGCACACACACACACGCACAGGTAAATGTTAATAATAATAATGATAATGATAATAATAATAGTAATAATAATAATAATGATAACAATGTAATGCGTTGCATTGCGACGACGCATATGAGTTGCTCTAGAAATAGAACGGATAGTTCAAGAAACGCGAAAAAGACCGTTCGCGGTCTGCACATGCGGAAAAAAGTTGAGCATTTCCATAATATTATAATAATAATTAAAACCCATTCGATTGTACGAGGTGTATTTTTAACGGGTTTCGAGAATTTTCGCCTTTATCTATAATTAATATTATCCGTTAATGAACGAAAGGAAAATAAAATTACACACCAGATTGGTTGGCAACCTCGTCGGTGAACGAACAAACACACACACGATCGTATTATTATATATACACGTTTACACACAGATGTGTGTATTCTGTGTTATTATTAAATTTTTACATAATCAATTTGGCAGAAAAAAAAAAAAAAAAAAAAAAATATTTAATATACGTCGACATGTCTTTTACACGCGCGCACGCACACATGTACAAATAAAAATCAATTTACTTTTATGATAATAATATTATACAGTGGTATAACAGATTAAGATAGAAAATAATATTCGATCGCTAACACGTGTTGTACGTGTGTTAAAACATTTCGAAATGTAAGGGCAAAAATTGCAAATAATTTATCTATTTTTTTTCTCTCTATTACAGTATGTACCCGATAACGCGCGCGTTCCGTGCACAATAACAAATACAAAAAAGCCATGGATAAAATAATAATTATTGAAACGCGCGACGAACAAAATATACATAGAAAAAAAAAATAACAATAAAACGATTGCTATTACTTAACAACAGTGCACTTAACATTTCAATATTACAATCCTAACGGGTGGCCTCACGTTATAATATTATGCGTAAATATGTATGTATAGTATGTATGATTTCTGTTTATCGTAAAACTAGTTTGAAACATTTGTGCGTATTATATTCGCCGAAATTTCGTATTCAAAATTCAACATCACCCGATGTAAATACAATGATAACGATTAGAAACAAAAAAAAAAAAATATCAATTTTAATAATATTTCGTTTTAATCGATACGCGTTTAGTACTCGAGAAGGATTTCAAAACGCCATTTATAGACGGTTGACAAAAACGAATAAAACGTTTTCGACTAGTATCAAACGTCGTAAACATAATCTCAATGGTATTTCGTACACGAGTGTTTGATAAAAATAATAATATGATATTATTTCGCGCTTTGACTGAATAATAATATAATCGGACTGATCGCGTTGCTCTTTATAGTTGTCGTCAACAATATGAACCGTTACGGGCCACTACTACTCGACGCAATAACAATTAAGATCTCGCGACGAGCCGACGATTAGTCTCGCACCACTAAACAACGTGGTTGCGTGTATCCACTAGCACATGGGTTCATCAGGATAACTTAACGAACCGTCATAAATCGCGTTATTGACGACCATAAACGTATTTACACAACTAAGTAACAACGCGGGGGGAGGGTGGCGGCATTCGAGCAATTTTGCTCACGTGTGCCACAATTGATTCAAATTCCATTATTTGTACAAATATTTCTAAAAACAAGCGCACACGTGATGAATTATTATCAACATATCAACCGATTAACCACCTGATGTTATTACTTATTTTTCTGTTCTTTCCCTCCCCTCCACAAATCAAATTATCGATTTTAAATCCGTACTATATAACAAATTAACAACACGTCAATAAAACACCATTTCAAATACATACACATACATAAAAAACACAAACAGCCCCATCCTAAACCGTACATTACACGTACGGTCGAGATACGTGATGTGACTTACCGGTACAACGGTAGCACCACCAGCGGTCGTTCGGACGTGATGTTGATGTTGTTGCTTTGACCGGGCGGCGGCGGATGTGCGGTGTCTTTGTTGTTGTCTGGGCGACGATTGTTTACTGCCACCTGCTGACGACGACGATCTGCTGCTCGCGGATGGGTGTTTGTTTTTGATCGGTTTGGCCGATTGGGCCGGTGCGGGGGCAGCTGCTGTTACCGTTGTCGCAGATTCCGAACTGGTGTCGGCGGAAGATTTTCTGCGGAACGCCTTCAACCAACCTAACCGTTTAGAGTGTGTTTCCGCAGCCCTGGAGCCCACCTTGGCGATCTTGTCTTTTTTCCCGTCACCACTCATGCCATCACCACGCTGCTGCTGTTTCCGGCTGTCGTCTGCGGTCGACGTAGTCTTTTCCGTAGAACATCCATCACTATTGGGCGTCAAAAGTTGATGCTTGGCCTCGTGTTCCCGCTCCAATTTCTTCAGTTCTGACTCCACCATGGTCAGCTCGTTTAGGTTGCTCTCTATCATCGGTAATCCGGCCGGCAACCGATCGCTGTCTGTATCACTGCTGCCACTCGACGACGATAGCGGCGGCTTCGGTGATGGTTGTTTGGTCTGCACTGGAGTAATCGATGTTGGTTGTTCGTCGATTTGTACGTGCGGCACCACCTTAAATCGACTTTTCTTCACTTGAACCGCAGCCGGCTCGGCATTTTTGGTCTTACTTTTGGACGTTTTAGCACTGGACTTGGTCTTACTTGTCTCTGCACCGTCGTCCGCTTTCTCTTGATCTATAGTTTCACCGTTAGCGGCGGCATTACTTCCATCCTTCAGTTCTCCCTGATTCCGACCTGATCTATGCAACGTTTGTTTCAGCTTGTCCGGCGCAAACTTTGCCCAAGCAGTGGACTTCCACACATCGTCCCACGTGCGCATCGGTAATTTGAACCGTGATTCCATTATAGATTTCTTGCTACGTAATCGGATCAAGGGCGTGCCGTCTTTAGTAGTTAAAATACCGTGGTCGAGATTTGGCGGTGGTCGTTGCAAACATCCGTCGTCGTAAACAATTGAAGGCTTCTCATTACAATCACCGTCTTGTTGTTGTTGTTGATTTTCTTGTTCGTCTTGTAGCTGTGACTTTTCATCATTCTCACAATTGTCGACGTTACCCTAACCGGAAACATAAATGATAAATATATACCATATGTGTTTCAATACGATCGAATACATACAATCGCACACATTATTACATAATAATATTATAAATAATATGTACGCAGACTCGTTGGAATTAAATGATTATACGACGAATCATCGATGAAAACGATAGTTTGGCGGGAAAAAACAATATTGTCGACAATATTTATAAAATTAACACACATTTCAATATTTAAATATTGTACGTTTGATACGCATTAAAACGAATAATACAGGTGTCACAATATTAGCAAGTACAGATAACACAATCGAAGGTCGCAAGCAATGCGCTGGTATTAGAAATGTACGTTTATATTATATACAGGTATTAAAAAATTGTATCGAAACGTGTTTAGACTTATCTCAAAGCTTAGTTTTTGCATGAATAAGAACAGTAAACGATTGTATTATTAATATTATTATTGCCGACAATATTATAAACCGAGATTACCATACGATTGTGGTAAAAAAAGAAAATATATGTCACAATATTGGCGACGGGATTTGTTTATTTTCGTTCTCGATTATATTTTAACTTGAAATGTACGTAATTTTAACGTTGGGCAATAACTATTTGCAATACCATAAAATATCGTATTACTGCAAAAGTCAACGATTTGAAAAAAAATACGTCGTTTCAACTCGGCAACATTATTAACTTTACCACTACCATACAATAGTTTATTGTGGTATATTGTACATTATACTATACGGGTATACAAAGAAATACGGCCTAATATGAATATATTGTGTAGAACGAGAACGGGTGTCTGTTTACCATGCCGTCATCGCATCTTCACGAAATAACACAATAAGAAATAGTAATTTCATTGTTGATGTGAAATGTGTCGACGACATGTGTGACCGTAACAGAGTGGATGGGTGGTTACACGGGGTGCGCGTTCGATAATCGACTGGTGTAATTATTTTTTTATTTTCCAATTCCAAGGAGTCTATCATATTATTTTATTATTATATTATTATATATATATATATCAGGTTACCTCATCTGGATTTTGGTCGAAAATTCGTTCCAAATTCTGTTTGACCTGGTGACTGTTGCTATCAATAATGACGGGCCCGCACGTTTGTGTCTGCTGGGGCGGTGGTGGTTCTGTGTCGTGGACAGCGCCGGCCGTTTGCTTATGATTGTAATCGTCATCGCCTCCGCCGCCACCACCATTACAACCCACGTCGTCCGACGGCGATTCTTCTGCGAGATTTTGCATCTCTTTGGACTTACAGTCCAACGGTTTGAACAGATCGTGAACACTGACCTTACGCGACGGGTCGACCACTTCCAAATACGGTCCAACGGTCTGCGTGTAGTCGTTGGAAAATCTCTTGTTGATGTCGTTCACCAAATTAGTGGCCTTGGCGGCGGCGACCGGAGTGGCGATGGTCTCGGACGTGACCGTCTCCGAGGGCGACTCGTCGTCCGCGTGGTCTTCGGCCGCCGTCGATTCCTCCTCGGCCACGACCACCAAATTATCGCATTCCTTGGACTTGACTTTGAGCGGCACGAACAACTCGTCCAAATTCACCGGATTCCTTCGGTCCATCACGGGACCGCACGTCTTGCTGTAATCGTCGTCGTCGTCCATAATTCTACGCGTACACGCAGCAGTACGTTAACGACAGGGATATTTCGACGACGTCCACCGGCGGACCAGCAGTCAATTGTATTTAATTTCCAATTACGTATTACCAACACCGGCGACGTACGCGTCTATTATTAATATTATTATTATTATTATTGTATTGTAGTGATGTTGTAGTTACAGTCGTCGGAAGCACGTTGTAGGCCGCCCGTTATTTCATAACACGGCATTCGATCTGGCGCATGCGGTCGATCGACCGGTTTTCTTCCGTGCTTGACGATTCGAGATATTACGCGCTAACGATATCCACGAATTCACGCTAAAAAAAACTCTAGCGACGTGAAAAATGAATCAAAAATGAAAACCGTACGATGAGAACAACTTACAACGTCAAATAATATTATTATTAGGTACCTACTATTATTAACAACAATAAACTAAATACAAAACGGCATATTAATAACTAATAATAAGAATAATAAGAATAACGAACGATACGAATAGCGAGCGCGTAATCATTCGGATAATCGCAATAATATTTTAAATGTATTATTATTTTGTTTATTTATACTATCACTCAGCCTGATGAGTGCGCTGCTGACCGACGAGAAACAAACACACATACCACAAAACTACACGCGGCGTGTGTAGAAACGGACTACTGCTGCTGCCGCCGCCGTCGCCGCCTTCGAGCGGGCGGTCGGTCGGTCATACGAGCCCGTCGCCGCAGCTGATAAGGCGCGCGCCACCATCACAATATGCCGTCGCCGATAGTCCGACGCATTACCAAACGGTCCGCCGCGCGCGCGCTCGGTCGGAGCGGCGGAGGCGACGATGGCCCACCCGTCACCCAAAACCAGTGTGGCAAACCAGCGTTCACGAAAATTATTATCCGTATTTCAATAATTTACAAAATTTACAAAATTTACCACATTATTATTTATTATTATTATTATTATTTTTTTTTTATAATCGTAAAGCGACAATAATATTAATTTATCGTGTAATATTTTTATTTTGCACAACCATACCGAACGGAGAACGGTATAATATCGATTTATAATATTATAATACGTTCACGTGTTAACTTGTCCGAATTCACAATAATACAATCGATAATTTTTTAAATTGCTATAAAACACGTGGTTATTGTTTTTATTTTATAACCATATAGGTATATAAAATAAAAAAGTCATCGAAAATGGTCACAATTATTTGTAAATCGTATAATAGGGGTAATAAATTGCAATTTATAAAACAAAACAAAAATAAATAACAACTATTTTAAATCATCATTATATACTTATCACGGCATAATTTTATTAATTAATAAAATTTAACGTCATAAATTATTAATAAAAACAACGTTATGGTGCGTGCTGTACTGCTGTATAATCGTAATATGACAAACTCTAAACAAAAGGTGATTATTATGCCAACACACAAATACCTACGTAATATGAGAATATAAAATATTATTTTAAAACAAATTTGTCGCGTAAATATTTTTTTTTTTTCATTTTTCACGATTTCACGTGAATAACACGGGCGCACAGGTAATATTTATAATTATTTCATCAAACGTTTAAAATTCACTGGAAAGTCATAATTTTAATAGAAAATGAGTTGTAAATTAAAATAGAAAAATTTAAAATTATTAATTACTTAATATATATTTACAATGTAAAGAGGCAGAAAATACACTTTTTATATATAACATTCAATAATTATCTAACTACAGTAGAACCTCGATTAACCGTGTTCGCGATTAACCGTGCTCACTCTTCCGAAAATTTAAAAATAAGTATGTACTGTAGATATATATTATGCAGTTATAATTGAACATTTTTATATTGCATAATACAAGATATCGACAAACGTATTAATTAATATTTTTGACGATAGATAATATTATGAAGATAAGCAATATCGATTATTATATTTATAATATTATGGGTACCTATATAAATTATTGTATGTATTTATAATTATAATTAAATAAAAATTTTCAAAATTTCATTATTATAAAATTGTACCTATGTATTTCTAATTATAATTAAATAAAAAATTTATTTATATAAAAAGTCTCGATTAACCGTGGTTTTCATTTATCCGTGTGACCCCCTCCCCACAATTACACCGGATAATCGAGGTTCCGCTGTATAATAAAATTCATACACATTTTATGAGTAAAATATGAAGATTACAAATAATTGCGATCTTATATTCGTTATCTAAAACCTACAAAGTCACCTATAAATCTATCACTTATGTCATAATTTGTATAATAGTAATTATATCATATATTTACTGAGATTCGGGGCATCTCGTATATATAAATGATGTCAAATATTTTCAAAGAAGGTAATTATAATTTATTATTAATAATTGTACAATGAAATAACAATAAGTGTACTTTTAGATAAACATCATTAAAATAAAATTTAAAATTCTCGTAAATAAGAGTAATTTTTTTATTTGTATTTAAACAATATTTAATCATTTTCCTTAAATTAATAATTAATTATTTTTTAATTATCCATAATATAATATTTAGGGACACTGATTAGTGATTAGTAGGGCTAGGATTTTATTGTAAATACATATATTTAATGGATGTATATAAATGAAATATGACAAGCTCTTAATTTGTCTCGAGTTATGATGCTTATTAATTTAAGATCTTTATAAAATTACATATTTTTACATATTTTAAAATAAATTGCATTTGTTACATGTTTTAAAAATCATTACATATTTCTTAAAAGTTAAATAAAATTATTATACAGTAATATATGAAAGTTCAAATTTATTATTTATTAAATTAGGAGTTATCTATATTGCTTTTCAACAAAGTAATACTTTCGTGACATATTATGGAGAAATAGGAGCGTTAATACAAACAAAATTAAAAAAAAAAAAAAACGTATTGGATAAAAACCCAGATTTAAAAAAAATTCAATTAATAAAAAATATACATTAAGAAGTTTCATGTGAAACAGAAGATATAGGATTTTATCCTTCAGATATTACAAATATGAAATACGTTCCTATAACTTCTGTTGAAGTTGTACGCTCGTTTAGTCGTTATAATAATAAGTCTTATTAACCGGTGTGTACTAGTTGCGGTCATAATCAAAAATTACATACTAGTTGCGGTCACCCCTCAAAAAAGTTACATACTAATTGCGGTCACCCATCAAAAAGGTTACATACTAGTTGCGGTCACTCAAATAATAATAATATAATATAGTTATTAATATTTGGTTTATTTATTTAATTAATATGTATAATAATAATAATTTAAAATTTTAAAATTTCAAAATTTTGTAGGTATAAATTTAAAGGAAATCGACTTTAGATATTCAAGCCAATTTATTTCGCCTTCTTCATAATACTGTATTTGTTGCGCTAAAAAATGCTCTTTTTCTACTGAAATTTTATTAACACGACTGGTTTTTGTACAATTCATTTTTAAATAGCCATTCGTTTGAATTTCATTTAAAGCGTCAATAAATATAAAAATATTAGGGTGAGAGTGGTAAAACATGCTATTGAGCTTTGAATGAAAACTTTTGCATGCATTGGTTGTTCGTGTTATGGAAGACGAACATTCAGCCTATAATTTCGACTGGAATTGGAGTATAATAAAGCTATGACCGCAACTAAGATATTACCTAAATTGGCGTGACCGCAACTGTTATATCCGTTTATCTCAAAAATCGTCACGACCGCAACTAGTATGCAGCCTTATTAACCTAACCGTCGATCATTTATTTTTCATTGCAAATATGACGTAAATAATAATCACGACGAAGAATAATTATTGTATGAATAATATTATTTAATTTTTAATTTCTTTGTATTAATTTATATTTGTATTTTTTTTATACATATTTTGAATAAATTATCCACATATATATGTAAATATTTTTAATTTTTAATTACATATAAATCCTAACCCTATAGTGATTAGTTATGATTTATGAATTATATTATTTTTGATAATAATAATTTTGCATAATTCAAATTCAAATTGTATAGTGTAATATATTAAAATTGACTACAAAAATTCAATGAAAATTGAATAATTGTCAATATTAATAATATCTTGATCAACTAGACTATTGTCTAACTAGTAACTAGTTAACTACTATCGTAACATGCAAACTATGTGCCAATACGTATTGTCAATTACTTGATTATTATTTTCAAGGTAAAACTCCGTCAATAACATTTGTTTGTGTTTGTGTTTGTATTGTGGCGTGTCCATAATCCCCATAGTGCAAAATAGTGTCGTTAAGTCAAATGCAATCGGAAAATGTTAATGTTCAAAGAAAACGTATGAAATTCATCTAAATAATGTTTTATCGAACGTGAATTTTCGTGATAAAAAAAAAAAAAAAAAAGTAATATAAAAAGTGGTACCTAATTTAAATCCATAAAACGTGTATAAATAATTGTTATTGACGTTATTGTATGAAAACCGCGAGACCATCTTGTTTTAGACACTTGATATTAGACAAAATTTACTATGATATTTTTCGAAAATATTTGATCGAAAATTATTGTATACACGATGCAAACAAAAGTACTTAACAAACGTATTATTATAATATTTTTACGAGACACGTATTTTGAAAACACACCAACAGCCGACTTACTTTCACGTTTATGTTATATTATGCGATCATCGTGGGCGAGTAGGTGGTAATTGAATTGCCGAGGGCGTTAATTATTTTACATCATAATCTGGGTCATAAATGATATCGCGTCCAAAAGAAATGATGTCGTGAAAATACGTTCTACGGATTTACGTAGCATTATAATAATAGTCGAATTAGTCAACACTCGACGTAGATTTTTATTTGGTCTGATTTTTTTTTTTCTTATACACAGCAATTTTTATAGTTTTCCATACCGTGCACATTCATGTGTATATACTAACAATGTACAATATACGAGTACCTACCTATATTATAAATTATAATAACAACGCACTAGACGAAGATTCTGAAAACTTTTAATCTGCTAACGTTCGATAACGACTACTTTGTTTGTAATGTTTTATAATAATGAATTTAATAAAATTAAACGGGCTGCGTAAGCAAAACATAATATACAATTATCACGATAGAAAACGTTTATCCATTACTATATGGACGTCACGATAAAACACGAATGTAAACAGTTCGATTCAGAAGGTGTTGAATTATCAAAATATCCATAATGTATAAAATATATTAGAAAAAAATAAATAAAAAAGTATGCACACCGCGTCAACATAATAATATTCGTTTCATCGACAATTCTACAATATATTTCACACCGGTTTTGTTTCTTTAATCTTGTTTACAATGCGCTATAATTGTACGTGTGTGTAATTAATAGATAAGTTATGCGGAACACAATATATCATAACGTACATTACATAAACACTTAATAGAAAAAAATAAATTACAATTTATATCGATATATAAACGAAATGTACAAAGTAATGTATTCATTGGTTTGAGTATATAATAAACTAATAACTAATAATTAACTGTGAGCACATGTTCGATACAGAGGGTTCAGCATATTACAATATACGATATAGCACCGCCAAAATATAAGTGCGAGTTTAAAAGAAATAGCAATAATTATAATTGACAACATAGAGAGATACGCGAGACATTGTCGATTATCATGACACGTACTCCATGTTAACGAATTTGCAGGATTAATGATGACCTTGTTTGATAGATAAACGATAAAAAAAATTGAAAAAAAGCATTTTAAAGTGGAATAAATAATAAATTGCAAAGAAACAATTTTTTAAATTTATTAAAAATTATTATAATAATCTAATTGAATTTTGTATTCAGTGGATTAAATATTATGAATTCATATTATATATACATAAGAAGTATAGTTTCCTTTTAAAACATTTTTATCGTTATTTATTTTTTTTTATCATTATTTATTTACACAGAGCTTTGTAAATTGAAATTGATGATAATATAGAAAATAATAATTTAGTCTGATAAAATATAGTGTAGAACATTTTCTATTAAATACGCTTATTAGCTCTTTAAATTTACTATTTTAGTTGATAATAATATGTCAATTGACAATTAATACTCATTTACAAATTAAACAGTTATTTTAAAAATACAATATGTATATTTTACCATAATTAATACTGATTAAGAAAATATTTGTTCTTTAGATTTTCGAAATTAAACTACAATGGCAAATTATTTATTTAAAAAAAATATATACGCGTTATAATTATCAATAAATTATTTACTTAAACGGATGTTTTCAAACTATGATCAGCGTTCGAAATGAATCATGCAATATTCAAATGTATTTTATCAAAGCAAATATTAAAATTTATAAATTCCCAGATATACGTTCTAATTGATTAAAATGAATATTTTGTTTTAAATAAATAAAATAGATTAAAAAGCAAAACGATTTCATATTATTTTTTTATATTAAATGATTATTAATATTGACATTCCTGGTTTTTGGAATTACGCAATTTTATTTTATTAATTTTAGAGCTCCGCAAACAAACAATTCAGAATCACTGCATTAAACATTTATGAATCATGTTATACTAATATTATTGTTAAATATTATTTTTTTATAATATATAAATTACAATGACTTTGTAAAATAGAAAATATAATGGTTTGAAAAAACATCAATTATTAAAATATAACATGAAAATTCCAAAAATAATATTTTCCTCAAAATATAATATTATAATACTTTTCGGTAATCTTTTCACCTCAAGCCAATGAAAAATTGAATTTTAAATTGAAACTCTAATCTTTATCTATATAAAAAGGTTATTTTTGTGGCCTTCTAATACTTAGTAATTGTAGGATAAGATTATAATATAATATATACGAGTTTATATGATGTATAATCACATAAAATATTTTTCCAATCTCCATCATATTTTTATTATATAGAGTGATTCAAAAAACATCCAACCAACTGCATCTTTGCTTGGAATACATCGATATTACCTAAATGGTAAAATTTTCCATATAAATTAGGGAATACTTTATTTATTTATATATAGTTATAGGTACTTGGATTTATATGATGTTGTAAATATACTTTTTTTTTTTTTAATAAATTGATGAAGTGTTGTTTATATAATTTAAAACTATACGTTATGTTATACCTACGTAAAAATAAATTAAATTAGTATTTTTTTTTTTTTCTAAGTTTCAACATTAAGTAAAAATACTTTTTTATATGATTTTAATACATCAAAGACTTCAGAAATTAGCAAAATAATATTTGGAGAAAAAGGTACATTCTAATTTGAATAAAGCTATTATATTACTAAAGTGTATAATATAATAATATATAATATACCTATATTTAAGTGACATAATAAAAATAACAATTAAAAATTCAAGAAAAAAGAAAAATATGCATAACTAGAGGCTAAAGATGAAGTGAATGAATCATTCTGTATAGGTTAGGTTATATATATAAAAAAAAATCAATACTATAGAATTCGCTATTTACGAATTCTATGTATATTATATAATATTAAATATTATACATGTATAAAATGAATAAGCCATTGAGTATAACGTATATAAGTAAATTATATCATTAAATTATATTTTAATATTATATTATTATTATTATTATCAATGTGCAAGTAGAAACAAAATAAAATTATATTACTAGGAAATATTCAGTAATTATATAATTTTTTTCATATTTATTAAAATTCCTTTAGCCCGGAATTTAAAAATACATCACAATAATTAAATAGTATACAGAAATATATGACTTATTTATTATATTGTATTTAATTATAATAAGAAGTCAGAGAAATGAAAAATAAGAGAGAATATTTTTTTATTAATAATGATATTATTTCTGTGGAAATTTAATATTTTATTTTTAATACTAATATTCATCAAAGATCTAGGTTATCAAGTAAATTTCTATTTACATGTCACAATTGGAATGTTTAATGTTACCCTAACAATTCAATTTCATAATTCGAGTGATTGTTGTTCTTAATAAAACTCTCTGGTATAAATATTAAAATGTAATTACTTATCCATCAATCTTGGGTTAGGTTAGGTTAAACTTTAAATATAAAAACAATTTTACTATGCAGTCGAGATTCTCGAAATGTATATACAATATACAGTCAATAGATTTAATATTTAACAGTAGTTTGGTACATTATGATAATGATCTATATAATAAAACTACAACGTTACTACAATTGTAAAATAAATAATTTCATTAAAACTCAAGGTTTCTTATATGTATGTTACTATATTATAAACACACTGTACACAATATTACAGTTTAAATAATATTATCAAATCTTCTAGATAGCGCTAGTGAATGTAATTTTAATTTTAATTATATTGTGTAAAATTTTTTTTTAAAAAATGTATTATTACGACAAATAAGAAGAAACAAAGAATGAAATACGAGCAATTATTACTTATTACTAAACTAATAAATACAATTTCCGTGGAATGCATTATATTTCTGTTGAACACATCATAATGGATGTTAAACAATAAATAATATTATTTTAAACATAAAATTTATGTTAAAACTTAAAATAAATGTATAATATCTATTTCGTGTTACCTACATTTTTATTTCAAAGAAAATTTAGTTTAGAGATAATACACTTCCTATAGATACGAAAAATAATTTTAACAATATAACAAATAAGAAAACTATAAGAAATAACTTATAACACAAATATAGTTACAAAAAAAAAAACCTAGATAATGTAATAAAAGAAATTGAAATAAAAGCAATACCTATAATATGCAAAGTATTCTTGCGAATTTAACGAATGCCCAGAATAATTGTAAATTCATTATAAATTAAATACTTATTAATAACTAGGTAATTAATACTAATTTATTAATACTATAGTATTAATTAAATTAAAACCGTAGTACGCCTACTTACTTCTAAAGTATACAGTCTTATTATATATAAAATGTACATTACTACATTGTAAGTATAACATAATAAATAAAGATAAAGATAAATCATTATATTGTATTATACAATGATTGTGAATTATTTGTTATGCTTGATAACAACGTATTATCGTATAATCCTATAAACGTATAATGTGTGTTGTTATAATTAAATATTTATTATTTTACTTTCGTATCACAAGACTTTAGTTTTGAATTTTTCACAGAAAATATATTAGATATTTACTTTTAACATTTTTTCAACGCGTGAAAAATTCTGGGCAATTATTGTTTTCGAATTAAATTATTCGATTAAAACTATTAACAATTAAATGAATATTTTATTAAACATGCATATATAAATAGAAATGACATTATTAGGTACGTATTTACTTAAACATAAGAACAATTTAAAAAATATTAGTACCCAGTGTTTTTAATATTATAGATGATAACGCCAGTCACAAAATCATAACGTTGAAATTATTAAAAGTGAGGACTTATAATTTTAAATAATACTTTACCATTTATTGTTTAAGTATTATTGACTCGTGGATAATATATTTAAATAAATAAAAACCCAAATCCACAAAAATTTACTTTTATTTTAAGCAAACACGTATTAAGTTACCATCATCAGTGCAAAACACAGACTTTTGAGTTTTTATTTATTTAAATACTTTACCATCATATTAATATATTATATTAATCAATAACATTTAGTTTATTTATTTGATATATAATATAATATACATATAAAATACTTAAAGGACTTCTACATATAATTTACGTTTATAAACGTATTTATTAATAATTTATATTATAATCTCTGCAGACACCGTGGACAATGATTTTAGTTTAAATCTCTAAATAATAATTATATACTTTATTATTATTATGATTGCACGTGTATTATTATGACTATCATTCCAATTCATAATAATAAAGCTTAATGGTTTAAATAATTATAAAATCGTTTTATTTTTTATTTTTTATTTTATTATTCCTGTAAAATAATGGTCGTTTAGAATTGCATATAATATAATAATATTATATAATCAGTATTATATTACGTTTTTCAATGCCGATATCGTTTGCACATGGCACTGCTGCAAATTAATGACACTTTGATAATGTAATAACTGAATGGCTGTTTTCTATCAATGTCCATTCTAATTAGAATGGTAAAAGACGATAAACGTAATAATATAAAAATTAATCATTATTATCGTATATACTGTTTGTAATTCGTTATTATGGTACAAGGATCGATGACTGTTAAAAGCAAATATTTTAATTTTCAATTTATGTGGTACAATAATTAAAATGTATACGATATCGTGATGTTAATAATTTTATGAAAAAAAAAAAAAAAAAAAAAAATATTAAATATTAAAAATATATGGAAAAATGCGAACATTTGTTACGCTCGAATTTTTGTAATGCGCGTTCAGTCTGCAGCTGTATAGTAGTTGTACTCGTATCTATATCACCTACATAATGTGAAAAGTGTGCATACGGCATACCTACCATTATTACGATGCAGATCGTGACTTAAGAATGGCTTACTGGCCGAATGGTTTACTTTATTATATTAATACTGTAATAGGATATTATAAAAATTACAGTTCGACGAGCTTCCTTATGTTATTAAACGCGATTTTGAATAGACAACGATCACACGAACCGTATATTATTATAAATTTATAATATAATAAGATGCTATACGTACCCTATACGTATATTATGCGATATCGTCACGAGATAGGCAAAAAACGAATCGCCAAAAGCGTGTTTGTAATGGCAAGTTATAATCATATTACGTACACACCACTGCGGTTGTGCATTGTGATATCCATTTGTGGAAGCCCCTGTGATTATCAAGGTTAACAACAAGCCGTAGGATAAAATATTTATCTCTTATAAAATTTCAACGTGTATATACATTTTATACTTTATGCGCGCGCGTGTGAAACACGCCTAATGGATACATTAAATATTATTATAATAATAATAATATTATTATTATTATTATTATTATTATTATTATTATTATTATTATTATTATTATTATTTATATTACTACGTGTCATTGCGTTATACATCATAAACGACTTCTATAGTGTGTTTTATGAAACAGTTTTGGTACGTTTCATTTTAATACGTAAAACGACGACAAAAATTCTAACGTGTTTATTACAATGTGCCATCGTATAACGTATAATATTAAATTTGTACAATACACGAATGCGATAATAATTTATTCACTCGATCAATGTGCACGCAGCAAACGCCGCTCGGAGAATATCGTGTACCGAAGACAACCCATCGATTAGTTTGGACATAATGTATTGAATATTGACGTCAAAAGTCAAAACAAATACAATACGAATGTATATATTATTATACATATAGTCTTTAAAAATCAGTAGACGTGCCGAAATTTTCAAACAATAGACGGAGACTGGTAGTTAATAATTATTCAACTGGTTGAACATAAAATAATAAAAAAAAAAAATTCATAAAAGGACTTTCGTTGTATTTATTTATGAATTTACCTATATATATCTATTTATACTCGTATATTATCGTCGATGAAGATTCAGAAAAGAAAGTATTTTTTTTTTTTTTTTTTTATTAATCGTTTTAATATCTGGCGGCGAAAAAAAAACGATATAAAAGTTGACCTATAGTCGATATCTACGTATAATTTATTATTTGGCAGGTAATTTCAAAATAATTCCTATATATACTCGTATATAAATTGCAGGTAGGTAGGTATGTACTTACATTATAAAAATGCTCCAATCAATAATAATTATTATGTTAAGTCAATCGTAACAAAACAAACGATTAAAATTTAAATTAGAAATTAAGAATAAAACATTTTATTACGCTTATTTGTAAAGCATAAAATTTGAATATAGGTAATACTCGAATTATGCACGGATCGTTAAATAATAAACTTGAAAACCTAACCTACTTATTCATATACAAGTGTATTGATGTATTCAATCCATTGTC
This sequence comes from Tetraneura akinire, assembly GCA_021307375.1. Lineage (NCBI taxonomy): Eukaryota > Metazoa > Arthropoda > Insecta > Hemiptera > Aphididae > Tetraneura > Tetraneura akinire. The sequence continues at coordinate 2,810,201 of JAIUCT010000024.1, forward strand.
GTAGTAAATTTTTTCATACAAATTTTTTTACATTCATCGATAATACTGCTATCAATTGTTCATATGAGTAAAAAGGCCTCATTAAAGTACATTAAGGTCAACTTTAAATCAGGTATTGATCGAAGTGGCTCAAACATTCATTTATGACAAAAACAACAAATCGTGATGTCTATTCTCAACACATCATTTTCATTAAAGATTTAACATTTCAATACACTAAAAATAAAATACGAAACTCATAAAATATAACTTAGGCATATGGCAAAACACGCAATAATTGATTATAACTGATATTTTTAATTCACAGTTAAAAAATAAAAACCAACTGTAAATTACTGTTATGACTTTCTTACTGTTAACAGAAAACGAATTATGATATTATTATATTATTATTATTATTATTATTATTATTATTATTATTATTATTATTATTATTATTATTATTATTATATATATAACAAATGTATGTTCATGCATTGTCAGCAAAAACCGTAAATTCGACACACTGTCGAGTAGAAAAATATATAATATAAAAAAATCATACAGCCAATTTCATGTTATACTTGTACACATTATATTTTATTATTTATTATTAACTTCCATCGCTCGAAAAGAGGATGGATACCTTATCCAATCTGATTCACTACGCTATCTAAAATTCTAAACCTCATTTGGTTGACACATTATAGTTTCTTTTTTTTTTTTTTTTTTAATAACCATTTTGTTAGTGTCTTTTTTTTTTTATCAAATTTATGTGAATTCATATCAAACGTTGGACTTCCGTGACAAATATAATTGCCATTATACTATAAACTCGTTAAACATAAGATAATATTCTACAAAAAATAGATAATATTAATAAAATAAATAAAAACTATTGACATAAAAATATCATAATAATATAATGTATAAACAGAACAGAGTGTACGAGTACATAGTATACGAATTACGAACGCTATTCTTACTACGTTTAAGACTTCAAGTAAATAATTTTGATTAAAAATTAACATTATCAAATTTCAATTAATAATTTAAAACAATATACGTATAATATATTATATACGCGTCGCGATGTAATAAAAATAATTTTACAAAACCTCCGAATAGTCGCATATTTCAGTAATGATATTATACATACGTTTTATTTTTTTTTTTTATAAATAACATAAATTTTTTTTTATTTTAAATACATTGTATAATATGTGTAATATACATTATAATGTACAATGTATGCATAATATAAATTACATTGAGTGCTATACCAGTAAATATACGAACATGAGTGGAACCATTATATTGACGCCTTCTCTAACATATACCATAATATATAATATGTCTATAATTATTACCTCTCTCTTTCTATTTCTCCCTCTATCCCCTTTTGACTTTCATATTATACTAAACTTTCAGACTTGGCCTATTTACAAATAATACGCATGGCCATTATTGAACAGTGAAATATGTTACGTATATTTTATAATATTTATCGCTTATACCATAATATCAGAAATGGAAATACGGCGTTCAATTTTCTAATACGAATAATATTATAAATATAAGACACGAAATTGTAATATGGCATAACGTTAAAAATTAATACATTCATTGCATACGTAAAATATTATAGGCAATTAATAAAATAAATATATAATACGGTAGTTGTACATTTCGGTTATCTGTCAAATAACACGTCAAATTCTCACGCGCAGTCTTGGGTTTAAAATAAATTACAGAGTCTGGTATGTAATTCCCTAAAGGAATGATATTAAAACTAAAAATAAGCTCACAGGCATTAAATTATCAAGAATAGACAGCCGAACAATCGCATTTATTGATAACAAACATATATAACAGACACAGCAGAGGCAGACACAAATAAATATTTAAACGTTATGTCATATTATAACGTTTCTAAAAAAAAAAAAATAAACATTATTGCGTCTAAAAGAGTTTTTTGAATAAACTCTCTAAATAAAATATAACCATTCTATCATTTCCATCGAATGTTTTATATTATATTGCTTCTGTAATTTTAAAATTCAATATATTCATTATAAAGAGAATCCATAGTAGGTATAATATATTATTATTATTACAATCTCTATGGCGCATTTATCAATCACAATATTAAAGTAGTCCAAATATACGCAAGTTATATCCACTTTAACTTTGTTGATATTTTAATTATTTTCTTCAGTTTTTATATACAATATAATAATATTATATTATATTTATACTATAAGCTATAACGTTTGTCATACATACCTATTAAGTAATATTTATGTTATACTCACAATAAACAGATTACAAAGCGATTTAAATTAAATTAATGATTTTATGATTTACACAAAACCTAAAACCGCATTGAACGTTCAACATGCGCACCATAAAAATAATATGAATTATTAATAATTTATTATTCTATCTACGTCGGTTAAATAAAATGCAAATTGCACCACACACAAAGTTCATATTTTATTTCGTAATCAAAATTTAATTACAAAATATTAATAGGTATACATTTATTATTAGGTACCTGTTTCGACTACATAATGTGTGATAATGTGTCAGTGTCGATTGACAAGTGTTATATTGTGATGATAATATAGTAATTGGGGATGGTATCGCTTGGGGTAACATATAGAGCCACAGGGGATCATTGTAGCCGTTTATATAGCCATGGACGAAAAGAACAAGAATATTATGTAAAAATCCTGACCTGTTTGGTTTTTCTCAGTCTGCGGGCCTGCGAATGCGGCCTGTACCGGCGGTGCAGTTCTATCTCTTTGGCCCGGGTGGACGCCGACGGGGTGCACGACTCTACCATCGAGTGCCTGTTGGTGGTGTGACCCGCAGCGGTGATATTTGGGGTGCCGGTTGCGGTGTAAGTAGTTCTGGTGCCGTTAGTGATCGCGGTGCCGTTGGTGGTGCCGCGGGGGTTGCCGCTGCCGCCGCGGTCGTAGTTAACGTTGGGTATGACCACGGTTTCGGCGGAACAATTGGATCGGTTGCTGTTGGACCGCCGGAGCAATCGCAACATAATATTCTTTGAAAAAACGCAATGCGGACGAGAGTTCGACGGTGGTCGTTGAAACAATCGAAGGAATGTAACGCGGACGACGTATTACAACCGCCCCTTCTCCCTTTCGATGTGAACGTTATAATAATTTTTATAGTATGATCGATGCGGTAACTAACACGCGGGGTTAACGTTGAAAAATGTTAACAACAACAATTATTATTGTAATAATAATTATCGAAGGCGACCATGATATTAAATTATTTTATAATAATAGGTGGTATTACAAAATGTGGTGTCCCACGCTGTTACGGGCGACGCAGACTCGACTCAATTCGAATGCAATTATTTTTTATTATTTATTAAACGTAACGTTTGTGTTATCTTGGGCGCGCGCGTTTATAACATAAAAGATAGCGAGGATAAAAATAATGCACATTTTGGTGGTACAGCGGTGATCGTTTTTGAAAAATTACGTAAACGCGTACGAGCAAACGTCATAATGTTTTGCGAGTATTATTTTTTTTTTTTTTTTTTTTGTAATATACTCTTGTAATATTGAAAATTTTATAAAAAAATTTTACGACAAATAAAAATTGGTCGACGAAAGAACTCGAGAAATACGGCGGCCTGTACAGCCGATCTTGGTGGACGCACTGACTGAACGCCAACCTCACGTTAACACTGGTCCGACGGCGGCGGCGTAGTATTACACACACACACAGAACACACGCGCGCGCGACTGGGCCCACGAAGGAACGGCCACACCGCACGACGCAGCGGCGGCTATGTTATGCTCTCGTCTCCGTGCGGAGCGTACAACTTACTGTATACGGACAGTCGTACGACGGCTGGACGCCGGTGGGAGACACCAACACCCGATGTCCGTCATCGATTCGTTACGAGATTATTGCGAAAAGGAGAAGCAAAAAAAAATAATAATAATAATAATTTGTATATTATTTTATTTATATTATTCGATTTTTATATGGTACGCGCGGTAACACGCGTTAGAACTCGCCGTGGCACGTGGGGCGCGTAGAGCCGAAAAACGGGGAGGAGGGAAAAATCAAAATATTATTTATTAGTTTATTACGATTATAATTAATACTATAATTATTATTTATTAATATAATAATAATAATAATAATAATAATAATAATAATAATAATAATAATAATAATAATAATAATAATAATAATAATAATAATAATAATAATGATAATAATTCAGAGTACGACACGATGACGACCAATACGCAAGCAAGCGGTAGACAAGCGACGACAAATGGAATTTTCAAAACGACAGATAATAAAATTATATTATATTATTATCTGCAATAATTATTACGTTACGAACTGTACGGTACTAAATATTTATTTATTATTATTATTTTTTTTTTTTGCCAAACCAATGCACACAACGCGCGTGTGGAGTGTGGAAGAGATAACACGAAACGATTAAACGAACGTTAAATATTGTAATATAAAAAAATACTAATAACATAATAATAATTCCCATATAATATTACTATTCGGCGAGCCAATTTATACGAGTAACTATTTAAATTAACGTAAAAAAACATAAAAAAACAAACAAAAAAAACAAATTCTTCAAAGGACAACGTGTTACTGCCTGTTATACTGTTGTATCGTTATAGGTACAATGCTGCGATTTTTAATCATTTTATTGTATACCTACCAAAACGTCGTTGGTTTGAGATTAAATTTCGTATTTTTTTTCTATTTTATTACAGTCTGTACTCGTATATAGGCTTGTATCTACAGTAAACGTGTTTACTGCACGGTTATACGCAACAAACGTGTAAAATGATAATAATAATAATTATAATGTAACGAGATATTTAGATTACATTTTAAACGACCGATATTTCATAATAATTTTCATAATACCTTACGAGCTATAGTTTTCGGGCCGGGGGAAAAAAATAAAATAAAAATACGTAATAGCCACTTTAATTTTCACCGTGATTATTCGCCGTGATTTAGAAAATCGTGTCCTGCTGCGAACATATAAATCGCCTATTTGTTGTACAGGTATATAATACCTATAATAACATATACCCGTATAACATTATAATATATACCGCCAATAAAAATTGTCAATGAAATATTATACATTTTTATCGTATTATACGCGAATACACTCCCACGTATAATATTATCATTGTATTTTTCATTTTTCATCATTCCACGCACAATGCCGATTGTTACATTTTTACCCGAACACGGTTTTTATTTTTGATCTGGATCCCGATATCGTACTCGTGTTATATCGAAATTGACGCCAAGGTATTATTAAAATCGTTAAGTGTCTGCTACCATATACAGGTACACCCTCACCCCCGTAACAATATTACCTGATAATATATAAATATAATAACGTTAAGTACCCCACAACGGATATTATATTATATAGGCGAGGCTAATTTGTATCTATTATATACGTGTGTTATTATATACGAAAAACACAATATTGTTGTTAATAATGGAGGTTTTGCTGGTCATCTCGACGAAAAGAATATTTTGATTTATTGATCTTTTAGAACGATCATATAGGGTAAGTGTCACGTTTTTTTGCGGCGGTGATATTATCATATATTCATGGGCGTAGTTGGGTAGGGGGTAGGGTGGGCTACAGCCCCCTCAGAACCACTCGTAGCCCTTCTAAAATTGTAACCTACTAATAGTTCTATTGAACTAGATTTCATATCCCAATTATTATACTAATTTAATTTTCAACTGTAATTTTTTTCTATCGATAAATTAATATTATATATATAGGTATATTTTGTATTTATTTTTTCAAGATAATTATTAGTTATTACTTATTACATGATATATAATATTTTGTAAAAACCTATAAGCCATAAGGTTATATAAAAATAAAATAGAATCATACACAATACAAATAAAACGGCCGGACGGCCGACTATATTTTATGGTGCTTTCTAAAAAAGAAATTATTTAGGTACATTATATTTCGTTTAAAATTTAAATTATGATTGTAATCATAGGTGTGCGCAGGATTTTACTGTAGGTGTAGGGTGTGCAGAAGCAAAATAAATTTTATTGGGAAATATAAAATTATACATTAATTAATTACAACAATATCAGATAAATATTCTCTAAATTGATTAAAACTTAATATAAAATTGTAATAACACGAAAAACAAAGAAAAAGCAAAAAGGGTGGTTAATTAAATATGAATGGGTATTATGATATGATGATATTATGTGTTTCTACCTTCCTTCAAACATTAGAAGGACCTCGGGGTAGTAAGTCCGAAAGTTAGGTATAAGATATATGTATATGGTATATCGTATATGATATATTGTATATATATGACAATAAACGTATTTACACTAATTCAATTACTTTATTCAATAAATATATTTTTATTTGAAGTTCATTTTTATTTCTATTTAATCAATTATAGTTATAATTTTTTATTATAAGATAAAGATTTAAATATGTCTCGATTTTTATTTGAGAGAGGAGTTTATTTCGATACGTAACAATTATTTATTCCCTTTTCTTTTTTATGCGAGCTATATTATTTAATTTAATTATATATTAATTTTCCTAGGTGAAATTAAATTATAGTTTCTTTATAAATATATATTTCCTTTTTTTTTGTGTTTAATCAAATAGTAAAATGTTATAAGCGCGTTAATTGTAACTTTGTAACTTCACGAATCAAACGATTCATATTCAGCACAAAAGAGACATAAAAAAAAAATAATATTAACCACTACCTTAAATCCAGCGTTGATTACCAGAAGGTGTAGGTGAACTCGCGGGTCGTGTAAAAGAAACAAACAATGCTGATGAGATTATTGATGAATGAATCTTCCAATACCGAAACACCGTCAACAATTTCCGAAACAAATTCTCTCACGTGTGATTTTGTAGCGTAAAGACTGTCGAGAGTACAGACGAACACTGGGGGCGAGTTGGTCTGCTGGGTCATATTTATGCCTTTTCGAGTCCGATCTTCAAAAGGATTTTGCCGACGTATTGATATAGTTATAGAATAGTTTGTATTCGAATTGTAAAAAGTGATATAAGATGGACTCGGAGACACGCGTATTGGTGATATCACACAGGCCTATTATTCTGTTCACAGAATATTAGTTGAAATAGACGTCTAACGGTTTTTTCTTTTATTAATCATTGATTCGCCGACCGTCTTCTCTTCTTTTACCAAATTTAAGAAAGACTTTTTATTATATTGAATGTCGCCGATTCCGGCGCCGCCTATGTTTGAAATATTATATAAACAAATTTATTGTAGTATTATGAACTATACATGGTCGCCGTATTGTAAAAGTCGGCACGTTCTATATTAAAGGGTTAATTTTACTGCCTATTCAAACCGTGATGGTGTTTCGATGTATGTTAATCCGTTTATTATATACAATAAAATTGGTCGAAAAGTTGACCGTTTTGTTGATAATATTATCATCTTATTTGATATTTTATATTTACAATTAAGAAAATAAATGATGATATTTCGTAATATCATTACAAAATATTTAAGCTTTAGTACTTATTCATTTAAATTATGTTTGATAATGTTTTGATTGGCAATTTTAGTTTTAGGCATAATAATGGTCTGAAAATTTTACTAAAATATACTTACATATTACTTAACATTATATCAAAATGTTAAAAATCCCTCGTCTCAATTTTTTTTTATAGCTGTTTTAAGTTGATATTTTTAGTTCAAGCGAAAATCTTAGAATTCATACGTATGAAATTTCGACGAATTCGATTTCAATATTTCACGATTACTCGACCAATTTTGAAGTTGGAATCTTGAAAATTTTATTGGGTGTTCACACAGGTATTATATATATATATGTGGTAAAATTTTGGAACCGTTACGTTAATTTTTATACAATATATATGACATTGAATATTCCGTAAATTTCTCGTTTTTATGTATATAACTTGATATTTTGATAAAATTTGCAATTTTGGTCATTTAGGTCTGAAAATTTTACTGAAGTATACTTACATATTACTTAGCATCATACAAAAATATTAGAAAAATCCCTAGTTTCAATTTTTTTTTATAGTTGTTTTAAGTTGATATTTTTAGTTTAATCGAAAATATTATGAAAAAAATGACGAAAAAATCGCATTATCTGACTGAACTTCGCTCAGAATCGTTTTTTCGAATACAATGATTAACATTGCATTCAAATTATAATTAAAATTAAACACTATGATTTGCACACCTACGATATCCCTACGGCAGGAGTATCAGCTCGTATTTTTTTTCTTTGGGTTTAAAAAAATTCAATAATATATTGTTTCTTTGAAGCCATTTTAAATATTTATAATTTCTATATCTAGTCATCATATAATAATCACAAATTGAATTATAAAATAATTATTAACTTAACTTAATTGCCTAATGATTAATCAAAAGGTATGGCAATTCATTATTTCACTTAAAAATAATTGATAATCAGAAAAATGTTAAACACACTAAATTGAAGAAAAAATTATACCTGCCAAATTTTTTACATGGAATAATATCAACTCATTGCATATTAATTCGTTGCATAATATCGTAGACCTATTAAAAGGCCCATTCATAAATATAATAATCAAATGATAAAAACTTAGGCAATATTATTCAGCACGATTATCTTTAACCGTGTTATAATAGGTACAGTAACGTACCTATTATGTCGTATGAAACTATGAACTATAACTATCTAAGCTAAGGATAAAAAATTAAAAATATATACTATATACATCATGATAATAATACTACGGCCTTTTTCGTGTAAAGACATATTATAGATAATATTTTTATATTGTAACATATAAAAAATGTATTTAGTATACACAAATGTATACGTAAAATAAAATATAAATATATAATATTTGTAAACAAATTATAAATTTAAAATAGTTCAAATTTTTTGCAGGACGTGCAGCTGCACACCCGGCACACCCCGTACGCACGCCTATGATTATAATCAAATATTAAATGTAAAATATAAATTTTTTTTTTTTGTATTTATTATTTATTTCTCTAAAATAAAATGACATTACCGATTAATTAGTTAGTTTAAAAAATATATATCTTGGGGCAATAGCCCCCCTAGAAAATTTTATCAAACTACACCCATGCATATATTCGTATATAAGGGAGCAGGGGGAAAACAATGTATTATATACGTTTTATTTAATTAATATACGTACACGATCGGGACTGATTAGACGGCACCGTCCGGATCTTTAGAAATTTTTAATTAGGCTTTTACCAATTATAATATATTATTGATAAATGATAATATTCAAATACGCCCGACGGAAAATAACGGAGGTTATCATTTAAAATAGTATAGTAGTTACGTTAACGTTCTGCAATACGCGTAAGTCCACTGATTACTTTTCATTATTTTAATATAGACCAAACATGCATAATAATATTAGTAAAAATATAAAACCGAAAATTTACCTTATCTGACAAGTATTATAACAATTTTTTATCAAAATTCGTAAACTAATAATAAACGAACAATTTGCATAATAGCGACCGAATGTGATTGAGCTTTAAAATTTGAAACGATAAATGCGGTTAAGACTTGAGAATAATAAAAAAAAAAAATATTGATATCTGTTTGTTGTGTAGTGTATACACACTTATATATTACACTATATTACTATAGAGAATATTGTCGTTTTTTAAAGGTCAATCGCGAAATTCTGTTTTTGACACGAAGATGACGTTTTATTTTTACGAGTGAGACTACAGTTTCCATGATCAAACAACAACAACAAAAAAAAAAAAAACTGCACGTCCAAATGTATACGACGCGGAGGGAAATTGAAATAAATTCGTTTTAAAGTTTATTGTGTCGAGGGCATGTACACAGCATGAGGAATATTTCTATATTTCTGCCGTCAATTTCCCATTTCATTATTTATTTAAAGTTTACCTTTTGTGAAAATCTAACAGGCGTATACAATCTGCACATATATTATATTTCTAAATAGATTGATTACACAAACAGAAAAAAAAAAAAAAAAAAAAAATACAAAATCCAGGGGCACGATTCTTGTCGCCGACATTTTTTTCACGTCATTGTCAATATATTCATATTTTTCATACTTTTACAAAACATAATATTATGGTAATAACGAAATTATAAATTGTTAGTAACCAATTAAACTACTTATTACACACAAAATACGAAATTATTTGTAATTTTTTTTTTTTTTTTTATCTTAATCATGGTACTGAGGGTTAGGTTATAATAAATAATTTTTAATAACATAATATTTCATATTAATGACAGAATGTATGGTATAAAATCGATAAAATATAATAATTAATTTCGTTCAAAATTTAAAAAGACTAAAAGAAATAATATTATGACTACCGAGTAACAAGAAATTCGTCAAATTACAGGTAAATAAATATAATAAAATGATTGCATTAACATTTTTTATCGTGTATAGGTATATTAGCCTATATTATACTCAATAACGACTTCAGTTAAAAATTATATAATTATTATTTATTAGACGATATCAGCCTGAGTATCTGACTTCTGACTGCAAAACAATAAATTACGAGTGGAAACCAGTTGGAAAAAATTATTACTCGTTATGGAGTTACGAGGACAGACAAATAGACGACGATGGGAAACATTAACTATTAACATCTTCTCTAAAGGTATAAGAAAATAAAACCTATTATTAAACATAATTTTTACAGAATGAGCGGTAGTTTGTACAGTGCAAACAATAGAATTATTAAAAAAATATCTTGTATTGTAGTTTACGTTGAATTATATTTATTACATGTACGTACCTACATTAATTTAAAACGACATTTATTAAATAATTATTTAGTTAAGCTATATTGATATATTTTCAGATCTTAAAAATGATTATATCTCAATATTAAATATATAAATTATCGTGAAACAATTGAATTGATATCCATTAATAAAATATTATAGAAAGTTATAGTTTGGGTACAAAAATACTTATATAATATGTATATGTGTGTACATTTGTAGTTTGTACATTTTATTTATTTAACATTTCATCTTAATATATTTAATATGAAACGTTATAATATGGATTATGAAAAAAATGTTTACTACTATATAAAATATTGTATATTGTTTTTTTTTTTTTTGATATACTTGAACAATTATGTAATATATTATAGAAAGAGAAAAATATATTTAAATTGAATTTGGAAAATAGGGCCATCGTAATTTATAATACAATATGATAATTCAATAATAATCAAAAACTTTATCTTATTTTTTATGTAATTTAAACACTTATTATGTTAAACTATTTATGAATGTAATATATTTTTTTCCAAAAAGTTTTACTAACTGTTGTTATTTAACTTTTCTGATATACAATTTACATTTTGACAAGTACCTATTCCATGTCACTTTACACAAATATAAATTTGTAATGAGTAAATATTTGGATTTTGTATCTATATATTATTTTTATAGGCACCTATTGTACCTACCTATTATTTATTATTAAGATATAATGATTATATCATACATTATATCATTTTACATTTTCTCATTGTGTTACTAATACCTACATTAATTATTTTAAAAGCTTAAATTCAGTGGCAGCGGCGGATTGGGCACGAGAATCACGGTGGGCCGAATAATATGTTAGAATTTGGGCCGATTGTCAATTAACGTAATAAAAACAATATTATTTCTGCAAATAATATAATACAAAAGGTATGCACTATGCAAGTATGGAATATGGTCATATCAATCAAATGGAATAAATATTTTTAACTATTGTCCGCACAATCTAATACGATAGGTAATATATTCTGAATGAACCCACTATGGTAACAACACAAAAAATGACATTTATAGTATTTGATTAAAGTAAAAAACTAGTGACTATAATTACTTATTAGTTATTACTATTAGGTAGGTATATCTATTACTATTTATTCTATTCTGTGCTGTTACTAGTTTATATATTTATTTTTTACATCATATAAGACTAATTAAATTTGTATAATAATCATTCAATTATGTCTAACACTAAATCAAGGCCAACTTAACACTAAATGAGATTATTTTATACGATTTTTTCCCTCGATATAGGGTGTTAATAACTCTATTATAGATATAGAGTAAGATCAAAGTAGTAGTAGTAGTCAATCTAAAATTTTTTATGAATAATCGATCAAAAAAAGTAAAAGGATCCACACGATTTTCACTAGGTAATATTTAGTCATCCAAACCGCGCTAAGTTTTCTTGGTCTCCCAAATTTTGAATTGCAAATAAATTTGTTATTCCTTCAAAATCTACCATTTTAAGGATTTGTATAAAAATGAAATTAAATATAGGTACCTAATATAAGTATGTGAAACACGTTTGACATAAATTTCATTAGATATTATCTAATCATAATTACTTTATTATATAATTAAGCATTCGATATAATTTTGTTACTGGTTATAATAACCCACTCGACAAAAATAGACGAACCATTATTATTCGACAAAGAGTTTTCGATTTTCGAGAATACAGTTTTTCCGTTTCATGGACAAATATTTTTGTCCGATGCGACAAATATTTTTGTCTATTGCGACAAAAACTTCGACATGATTCAAGAATTGTCTCCCAAGAACAGCAAAAAGACCGCGAAATATGTTAACAAGATAACATAGAGTAGTAAATACAGTAGTAAATACATAGTTAATAAAAGACTATTATTATCTTATATTATCTATGACCTATGAATAAATAACGTTCAACTATCAGCTGATTACAATTTTGGTGGATGAATCTATATGATAACAAAGTGGCTTCCATATAATATGCCCATAGATAATAAAGAATAGATGGGCCCAGGGCCGGCCCGTCTTGCACACATGTACCTATTCCATGTGGCAGTTGTATCAGCTCTTCTTTTTTGACATATTTCTTAAAATGCTTATATCATACAAAAACTTAAAATTATCACAGTGGTCATGCATTTGTTCAAATCTTTCTTCGAGGGAATTGATTGCAACATCCAATATATAGATAATATTACATTATATAATTACATTATATAGAAATAGATAATAGCAGAAATCATTAGTTCCAAACTAAACTTTGTTTTATACGCTTAATATAAAAATTTGTATAAAATGTTTTATCCAAATTTTTTCGCAATTAAATTATTTATGCCGCCCTAGGCGTTTGCCTATTTTGCTACCGCATTGGGCCGGCCCTGGATGGGCCCAAGATCTATAAAGATAATACTATATAGATCTTGGGATGGGCCACGATTTAAGATATACAGATTGGAACTCTGCCTATGAAAACATGACCGGTAAATCTACTGTTGAAATCAGCTGTTAAACTAATGACTAGCGCGACCAGCGGAATTATTTGTAACTAGAACAGCATGATTAATATTAATTAAAAACGTCTTGAAGAGTGCTTTGCCATACATGCTTATTCTAATAATGTGTTTGAAAACACTTATGAAGAGTTTTTCAAACAAAACATTCCGTTATCGTTATATTTTAATACCTTTTGCAAAAAAAGCAGGAATTTTTAAAGTTGAATAATATTATTAATCATGTTGTTCTAGTTACAAATAATTCCGCTGGTCGCGCTAGTCATTAGTTTAACAGCTGATTTCAACAGTAGATTTACCGGTCATATTTTGGGATTGTCTTCATAGGCCGAGTTCCAACCTGTATATCTTAAATCGTGGGATGGCCAATCTACTTATCATGCGTTCCGTAAAGGCGGTATCACAGCAGCTACGTCGTGTGTCGTGTCGTGTCGATTTTAGAAGTGGGCGTGGCTAAGTGGTTACTCATGGTAAATGTTTAATACCAACTCGGTAATAAAAAGCCTTAATAATTAACAAAAATGATTTGTGAATGTAATAAAATAATAAAATAAAATAGCAAAATACCAGGTGTAATGTGTATTATAGCTAGTTGTTTATAGCTCATTTATGACGAACCATTTAGATAAATGATGAGAATATTTGAATTGTTGATAAAAATTAATTAACCACTGCTACCACACTTTAACCACCTATACCACACGTTACGATAGTTGAGCTGAGCTCAACTCTAGCAAAAACCTGGTATAACATGGTTATTAACTGATACCATAATTACGTCGGCCAATCAGAAGTCGATATAAGCCACACGACACGACACACGACGTAGCTGTGATACCGCCTTAAGAAGTAAGGTGCTTTATTTATTATTCCATGAAATTTTTATTTACTATGATTACTTTCTCTATATGTAACATAGGTCATAATATCTATGGGAAAGTATGAAATTTTAAATTAATATTTTAATAATGATTTTCATGAACCATTGTAATTTGTAAAAACAAACTGTGTAAAGTATTAATTTAGAAAAAAATGTTATTTTATAATGACTAAATTTAAATAAAAAATAAAAAATGTTAATTGATAACAAGCTTGGAAGAAAAAATTCTTAATAACAGGCACCTTAGATGTCTGCTTTATCGGACCGCGGCACCTTACTTTAGCAGTATAGGCATGGCCTAATTGGCCTATCCATTCTTTATTGTCTTTGTATATGCCATGATTTCGTAATTCGCATCAAATAAAATTAGTTCTGCGCCTTAAAGGGTTAATCTTTATATTAATTTAGTAGTTCCAGTTGTATTTAAAATTATGATATTTGTAAATTGTAAATTGGTAAGTAATTTCAGATGTTTGATAAAAATTTCAAGTACCTAATGATATTAATAAAAATTTTAATTATAATTATTGTACATTGTCATTGTCTTATAAAATTTAAACGAGGGCTGAATTTATATCAAATTCCCGGGCCGAAATTTTTAACCAATCCGCCGTGGTATATTTCTCTTTTTTTCGCCTATAGACATTTCACAATTTGCCACCTTTTAGATGTAAACAGAAACATTTTTTATTATAAATGTTCAACAATTTCAATTAATATGAGTACCTACTTATAGCTAAATGGAATATTTTAATAAAATATTATAATTTATAAATTAGAAATATTTAATTGGATTTCTATATAATCCCATAGAAAATTTTGGATAGGTAATAAACTAATATTGCATATTTGCATTACATTTTAATATGTTATTGGTGATGAATAATTGAATAATTTATTTTAATGGTAGGTATTGTATGTTTTCATAATTTAATATTATACCTAATATATATAAGAAAAATAATTATACTATTTGCCACTCTAGGCTTGGGTCTGTACCATATAATAATAGTAATGTATCGTACATTATTAAATTACCTTTATTTATAACTTTTCATATTCAATGACAAATTATTTATTATTAATATTATTAAAAATTGATATCACAAACAAAACAACAATAAATTTAATATAATCTTACCTTAGAATTTGTTACATGGTCAGTCGCAAGTGATTCTGGGACAGTCTGTAAAGTTGTTCTCATGGCGGAAGACATTTCTTATTTAATACATTTGAAAAATCTTTGATATCCAACAGATTTTTAACTAAAACATATAATAAGTAAAATAAACAAATGCAAAAAAAAAATGTTAAATATTTAAATTAAATACCTAATATATTATTTAATAGTTTTTTTTTTTTTGTAATTCAGTAGGTACCTACTTAGCTGAATATAAATACAAAACTAAATATATTCAGGCTTTAAATTAAGTAATAAAATTATATTAACTATCTTGATTATAATCTATATAATTTAATAATATAATTTATTTTTTATACATATTATATTTATATAAACACACTCTAACTTTAGATAAACTAAATCCTTAGCTAATTCAAATTGAATTGTAAGTATTCATGTATAGAATATATTATATTATATAATATAATATATTATATTATATCATGTTCTAAGTTATTATATGACCATCTAAAATTATATTTATAAATAATTTATATATGTATATTTAATGCACTGAGATCATCGAGTACAGAATATTTACATATAGTAAGATAAAATTCTATACATTAAAATAATATAAATGTTTATTATTATTATACTTATCTAAAAAACAAAGCCAGTAATACTGTATTGATCATTTTTAATAAAATTATAAAATAAATTGAAATTAAATTTAGGTGTAATTTGAAAAATATTATAATTATATACGTATATCAGCATTATTTTTACTTAACTAATTAACTATTACATTATATTTTACAATAATTATCCAGCTACTAAATTGTTAGAATTATAGTATTTAAGTTAAATTTAATTGGAAATATTATAAGTATACAAGTCATAAAAAACAAAGAATTAAATAATTAACTGAATTATTTGTTTATATTTTATTATATTTAGGTATAATTGGTTATGAAAATTAGAAAAATGATTAATAATAGTAATATAAAATAGGTATATAAAAAATATAATTTATTAATATAATGAATTAAAATTAATTTATCTGAGTAGAATTTAAAGTAAGAAATAAATACCCAATTTCTACAAAATTATTTGTTATAATAAAAATAAATACTTTGTAGAAAAAGGGTATTTATTTCTAACACAAATTATTCTACAAGTAATAAAACCACCAGTAAAATAATTTAAAGTATTCTGTTTAAATACACATTTAAATTAAAACAAAGCTTAAAAATATGTACCTATAATATAATATAACATATTTCATTAACTTAAGTATATAGTTAATTAAGGAAAAAATCTGAAGATAAATACAAAGTATAAATATAATTATGATTTTTTTATTTTAATTGTACTCGTATATAGGGCCATAGGAAAAGGATAAAAGGTGAAAACAACAACAAAACAACAAAACCTTAACTTAAACCTAGTATCAACGTACTCCAGGGGAAATAATTTAAGAGGCTTAACATAAACTAAAAACTGAAATTGAAAAAAAAAAATATGAAATCAGTCAATTAAAATAAACTAATAATAAAGTTACTAATTAATGAGCATTTACTTATTTATATTAGTTTATATATTATTTTATTGTTGAATCCAAATTTATAGTTTAAAGAGAGGAACAATTTGATATTTTACCAAGACGCAATATTTAGTTTTTACAGTCCTGATTATATAAATTATAGACATTAGATTATAAATTCTAAGTTTTTTTTATAATACATTAATACATGCCCAAAATAAATATATTTAAAAAGGTAAATAAATATGGAACAATAAGTAGTAAATAAAAAAACAAAATTGAAATTGCAAATACTTTATAAAATTGTAATGTCAATATTTAATATTAAAAAAAATATTCTCATTGGATTTTGTACATTTTAAACTTTAAAGTACTTCATCAGTTCATCACTAATAACAAGTTTTTAGGTTTAATACTAGTTTACTATTATTATTGAATTATTGATATTATTTATAATAATAAATTAATATTATATTTTGTTTTAAATTGATAATTCTTATTATTTATAGGTGTATAAAATATGAGTTTTATATTGCACCTATTATTAAAACTTAAATAAATTTTTAATTAGCTATAAAATATTATATCTATTTAATTAATTAATTTACTGTGAAGTTAATTCTTATAATTCAGTTTTTGAATATATTCCAAAATAAATAAATATAATTAGTCTTTAAGAGTAAAATTATTAATCCACATAATTTATAATTAAAAAAAAAAAAAGTTTACATATTAAATTAAATGATGAATTTTAAAATTAGAATTATGTTAGCAGTATTTATATAATTGTATAAATCCTACTAACCTAAATTTTAATAAACTTCTAGTTGTATAAATGTGTATCGATATAGTTAAATACCTACCACCTATATAATATATTATACAATTTTCACTATCATTAATTTTTTATGAAATAATAATACATTATCTAATACTAAACTAAAAAGTATTGTATTTCACTAGAAACACATTACATACCAAGTATTTCATATAAAAAAAAAAACAATTTATCCTATCTTCAATCTACCGACCTATAATTATACTAAATATAAGTCTACTAGAGAACCAACTACACAATAATTTACAATATAATTTGTAAATTAAACTTTTAACAATTAAGTAGCAACTAAACAGTTATATGTTATAACTCAAAACAGATATGTATATTTGACAAATAAATATAATTATAAACTTGCATTATTTTACCCGTGCGATACGAGTAAAAGAACAAATAAAAAATAATATCACGGTACCTACTTTAAACAATATTAATAATACCTACTAATTTGATTGTTTATTTGTATAGACATCAATATTTATTATATATTTAATATATTCCTATAAATCATAATTCTATTATTTGAATGTTTTAGAGACGATGTCAGCTTAAAATTATCATTTTTATCAATAATATATATAAAAAAAAATATCAAAGATAAGTGTTTTTCATAATAGTAGAATTTTTTTTTTAGCTAGTATTAACAATTAATTCATTACGTTAATACAATATTATAATTTAACTTTCTACAAGTCTAAATTAAAAGAATCAAATATTACCAAAGAAAAATTACCATATGTATTATATGAAATTTTACAAATGGCAGAATTTACTACCAAAAATTATGATTTTTAAAAATTCAAATAAATTTAATAATTTGTTATATTATAAATAAAATGTAAATTAGATACCTATCAATATATTTTATACCATAAATTTAAAGATTCTACATTTAAACATTTTTATTTTATTTGCCTATAAGACTTGTATATAACTGATTAGTGAAGAATCACTAAGTTTGTCCTTGTCAATAACTTTCTATTACATATTTTTAGAATTTGATTTTTGTTATCTTATTATGTCTAGAGGTATATAAGTTGCATTTTTTATTAATATAATTATTTTTTTTTTTAAGTACCTACCTACTTAAAATGAAATTTTTGTAACCATATAAATTAAAATTTTGATATTCTATATTTATAGATTTTATTTTTCTGAAAATTTTATTAGTTAAATTATTAACTTTTATAAAGTACCTATATCCTTAGTTATAAAATTTAAATAAAATATTTTATTATGATTTGTATTCCATATAAACTATGACATTTCATTTTCATTACAATATAAACCACATTATAATTTGTTGGGAGATTATCAATCAAATTGATTAATAATAACATACATTTTGTTTGAATAATTCCTAATTAGTTGAAAATAGCATTGTCATAGAATGTAACTGATATGTAGGGTTTGCTGTTATATTTTTTAACATTTAATTAACTAAAATTTAATATTTTTTTCATTTTTTCATCTTTTCATTTAGCCATTGGTTGAACCAGTGATTCCCAACCTGGGGGGCACGCCACCCAAGGGGGGCATAAATACATTTCTGGGGAGGCGCAAGTAGTCATTACGAATTACATTGTTTTTTAATTTTATTTTCATTTATGTGGAAAAACTATAAAATTAATAATTGTCCATTATCATTCATCGCTAATTACTCGTTATCTGTGATAATAATTAATAATAAATAAATTACATTTTTATACTTTCTACATTGTAACTTAAATAAATATTTTAAAAAAAATTATTTTTACTTATTTCTATATTTTAAACTAAATAAACATTTTTTAAAAAATTTTAATTGTTGGGGGGGGGGGGCGTGAGATTTTTGAAAATTTACAAAGGGGGCGTAGAATAAAACAGGTTGGGAAACACTGGGTTGAACAGTATGATTATATTTTTTTCAATAACATTTTGAAATATTTATAAATATAATTATTTACATTTAAAAATTAAGACCATAAATTGGATTGATTATTTCTGTATTTCATTTAATATGAAAACAAAATTTTTATTTTTATTTTATGTATACAAATGACAATGATATATTCTATATAATAGGTGTACAATATAACTTGTTTATAGGTACATAAATATATTATAAAAATTAGAATTTAAAAGTATGTATTAAATCAAAAGTTATTTAATATGGAACAAACCTGGTGTACACCCGTATAGACTAAGAATACTACACATTAATACATATTTTATATTATTACTTTTAAATATAAATTAATATTATTAAAATAACTAAAAAACTACCTGAAACTACTTTTTAGAATTTTAATTTCAATGCATTTATTATTTATAGAAATAAAAATAATAATTCTTACTTGAAAGGAAGTAATTATTTATGCCATTATTTACAATCAGTGGTGCAACTAAAATGTTTTCATGGGGAATGTCCTGTTTCTGTTTAAATCCCTTACCCTAGTAATTTATCTCTGGATGTGCCACTAATATCTAAATTTAACATTCAATAAACTATAAAATGTAAACGCTCCTCTTGATTGCGCTACTACCTACCACTAATTAATTCTGATATACTTTAAACATAAAATAAAATATTACTGCCATAAAATAATCAAACATAGTCCAAATATTTATAATAATTGAGTCTTGCAGGACAAGATTTAATTGTTCACTGCATTTCATCAACATGAATTAAATATTACCCAAAATATAAAAAATAATAATTGTTATGTTAGGTTAGGTTAAATGTTTAATCTGCATATATATATAATATATATGTATACCTGTATATAGGAGGTATTACCCAATATTAAAACTATAAATTGAATGTATTATATTATTTACATATTACCATAACAAAATTTCTTTATTAATTTAACAAATTTAGATAATAATAATTTTGATGGATACTTATTAAGTAATTTTTAAGGTTAAATTAAACAACAACATGAAATAATTACAATGCAATACAGGTATATTAAAATATCGTTAAAATTGTTTATTACATTTAATAATAATAATAATTTGTTTAAAATGAGTAAAGATAATTTACTTATAACTTAATAAGTAGGTATATTAATTTTTAAATGTAGCAAAAATATTTAAAAAAAATTAATCAGGTAGGTAGAATATTTATTAATTTATCATCATATCTACTATAATATTTATATTAAAAATATTAAATTATGTATAATTTAATACTACCAAATTACTTTTAAGTGGATGATTTTTTTTTTTATTTTCAATATTAAATCAATGTTAAACTACCAGCCTAGCGAATTGATCTTTTTTTTTTTTTGTGTGTGTGTGTAAAAAAGCATAAACTACTAAAATTGTTTCAAAAATGATATTAGATAATCAAATAATGAACTATTAACAACAGTTAAACGTATAAAATAATAGTACCTAATTTACTGTTGGTAGTAAAATTGAAAAAAAAAAAAACAAAATAATAATAACTGAAATAAATTAATATAAATACCTACCTACTTACAACTTATTAGAAAAAAATATTATGGAAATTAAATAGCGTTAATTTAAAAAAATTTAAATTATACATTTTGAGTTTGTATGTCAGACATATTACTATATTGATTTAGCAATGAAAAAAAGATACGTCAATTTAAATTTTTAAATAAGTCTAATTATGAAAACAAAACTATTAAGAAACAATAATTATTATTGACAGACGCATCTGAAATGTAGAACAAGAATTAAGTTGGTTATTTGTGTAAGTATAATAATAAAAACATATAGGTACAAAAATTAGACTGTAAATATATATATATATTATTATAATAACCTATTTAAGTAGGTAAAACTGTGAATAAAACTACATTATCAAAGTGTATAGAAGTTTGGATGATGATGAGTAAACAATTTACTCCGGGAACTATGTGAAAGCTGTGCCTGAGCGTACACATACACACCCGATTGTTTGTTTCATCGGATGGCCGGTCCTCGTCAACAGTAGTGGTCAAGATAGTGCATGATTAGAACGGTCCACGACGCAACACCACCTGAACAACCCCAGACACCAACAACATGACAGATCATTCAACTTTCTAGGAAGAGGGTGAAGAAATCACGGTTAATGATTCTAGAGTTGAACGTACCTAGTAGAGGGGGTAGCGGAGTGACGTCCTTATCATTTCGGTACGGCGTCCAACAGGAGCAGCAGCAGCAGCACTACGGTGTCCAACAGGAGCAGTAGATGCGGTACATCAGCGTCCGTACTCGTCCTGTTTGTAGTGATTGTACGCGCGACCGCGGTATCGTCTGTGTCGGTCAGCAGTCAGCCGCGGCAGAATAACGGCTCAGGACGATGGCAGTGACAGCAATAGAGTGCAGGAGCGACACGCAGGTAATACAATACACCGGGGGCTCTCCCGAGTCGTTGCACACCACCGCGCGTATCAGTAATCAGTATGGAACTCCGTACATTGGACGGACGCACGCACGCACAATCGCACGGAGGAATACACGACGACGGCGCACGCACGCAAACGGTGACGTACGCACGCGCATCTGGACGTCGCACAATATTATCGTATGCGGCCACCGCGCACAGACGTCGCACAATATTATCGTATGGCGGCCAAGCGCACAGCGGCGGTCTATCGTCCGTGTGGCGACCGCGAGCACACCGAGATCCGAACCAGGCGGTTCACGCGTGGGGGGAAAAAAATGTTGTCCGCGGTATTCTGACGTTCGTTTCTGCACATAAAAAAAAATAAATAAAATTGGCGAATTACTATGAGGATATAATATGATATTATTATCGTCGTTTGACGTTTACTGTTTTGGAATATTGAAAAACATAAAAAAAAAATCCGTGGAAATTCGAAGGGAATTAAATTTATAATTAATTATTATACCGTATAGTAATTGCGTGGGCGCACGCACACACACCTTTTCAGGTATAGAAGCGTATTTAATAATAATAATAATAATACGATATCATTATGAATCACTGTGGTCGAATATTACAACTGGCGATTCTTCGGTTCTTTACTCTCGGTTGGTCGCCAAACCACCCACTTGAACGCTCGATCGGCACATCGTCCACTCTCTCTTTAGCAAGCTTATAATATAGTTACCACGCTGTCCGGCGCTCCTTTCGCCGTTCGTCACGCGCGAACATAAAAAAATCAAAAACACTACGACGGACGGACGGACGAAAAATATTCGAAACGATACGAGAATCGGAACAACGAACAACTAGTTACCGACTAGAATAATTTATTACTATTTATATTATTTATATAGTTACGTTTTACCGTTTTGGTAGCCAGCAACCCGGGGAAAAGAAGAAAAAAAAAGAAAAAGAAAATCGTGCTGATGATGCGAACACGGTTTTAGCGTTACCACGCGATTACCGTGTTACCGGTTAGAGGGTATCGTGTTTCTGTTATTTTATTTCGTATTTTCACGTGTAAAACTGTAATCTTTTTTGTATTCGCCACGCGGCGTTGTGTTTTGTATACCATCTAATAACAATATCGCATATTGTTCGTAATATATTATTAAAAATACCTAATTATAACGTCGAGGAACGATCAATTCGCGTACGAACCCGGTATTTGTATGGGTACAATAATAAAATGGGAATTATAATATCCCTGTAGTGTTGACTGCACTATGGTAAACTACTGGTAAGTGCAAAGCAACGCTCACGCAATCACGCACGTAACAATATTATTAAATCATTATGACAATACCCATCAGTGCCGATCGCTGGATGTATTTTGAGGAGGAGCACGTGACGTGAATAAATTCGGAAATTCATAGTCCGAAAATGTTTCATTAAATATTATAATAATTATATATTGTTTTTAAAATGAATACAATATGTGTGATTTTTTCCACTACTATAAATTTTATTATTCAACTTATTTCAACAATATTATGGATAGTTTTTCAATAAAAATTCTAATATATATCAGGGGCGTCTTCAGGTCAATAATATAGGAGGAGGGGGTGACTAAAATACTAATTTGGTAATGTTATAATTAAAAATTTATAAATAAAACACAAATTACATGTACATAATATATTATGGTCGAATTAAGGGGGAGGGGATGGCAACCCTCTTCTTTCTTTAGTTAACACGGGCGGTAGTAAATTCCGCCCAAAAAAGGTAAATTTGGTCCCTAAATATTTTCAGTCAAAAAAGGTACATATAAATTCCGCCCCGGTTAAATAAATTTAATTGCGGTTGCGGTTGATACGCTGCGGTTTGTGAAAGGTAGGTACGATTTCCTTTTTGCGGCTTGCCGCTAGGATTAATCGCTGCAACAAGGTGGGTGTTGTTACGGTCGGCACGTCGCGGTTTCAAGTACATGTTCCTAGACGGGTAAGACGTACTCAAGACTCAACGGTTTCCATAATTATAATAATAATGTTTAATAACGACATAATTATAAATAAATAAACATGTATATCAGTCATCATTAATATTAATATAAAATTATTTAAAATATGAAAAAAACAATTTAATTTAACAAATTTATAAATAAATAAACATATATATCAGTCATCAGTAATATTAATATAAAATTATTTGAAATATGAAAAAAACAATAATAATGTGTTTTAATAAAAAAAATATATTATATACTTATCAGTTATCAGTAATTTATAATTATAATGTTTAAAAATTATTTAAAATATGAAAAAAACATAAACTCATCAGTCAATTAAAAAAAATATATATCTTATATACTTATCAATGATTTATATGAATACGAGTATACTACGCACGCAAGTTGGATTGCGGCAAAAACTGCACGTGTGCATCGGGCCTAATATAATATAACATTTTTACACGATGCACATTCGGATGCGGTAAAACCGCAGCGTTTTTAATCGGGCGGAATTTACATGTACCTTTTTTGACCTGGATATTTTTCCGGGCGGAATTTACCATAAATATTTTTATTACCTGCTCGCTTCGGGCGGAATTTACAATCGCCCAGTTAACACATATACAATCCATCCTTCCACTTATTATACTCTTAATAATGCATCCCTCCTATTCATTATGTTAAAATAAATAATATATTAAATTATTAAGGGGATTGGTGGAGGTTCGTTTTTAAGGAGTTGTGTATAGGCATTTTATACGGGCGTATGTATGAGCTGTGTATGTGTGTGGGTAGTAAATGAATATTGGTGTGCGTGTCTCACCCATACCTCTACATACGTATTAATAGTTCTCACACGCGCATGCACAAGTCAACGTTTTTGATGACATTTTTATTTCGCGTCTTTAAAGAGCAAAAAGCCTGACAAAATTACACATATTTAGAATACTTCGATTTTAATTCTGAAAACATATTATAATTGTTTATATTCTCTACCACAAAACGTTGGAAATATTTTTCTCATTTTAAGTATAGTTTTAACTAGACAGAGATTTAAAAATTTGATAATTTTTAAGATTTTCATTGTTAATTTTTATAAGTTTATAGCAAAAAGTCAAAATTTCATTTCCAACGTTTAGTAGTAAAATACTATATGAATTTAAAATTTTTTTCAGAATTAAATTCTGAATACTCTAAGTATTAAAAATTATGTCAGGCCTTTTGGTCTAAATCGAAGAAAATACAGGCCATCACCACTAATCCCCTTAAGAAAAGTTTAGTGTTACTTCTACAGCCATACGAAGGGCAAAAATGGAAATTACTTTTAAGGTTTTAATATATAGATACTACAATATTACAATATAAATATAAATTAGACATAAGTAAATACTTACTCTTATTGGGGAGACTAATTAGACTGTAATGTATAAAAATATTAAGTTTTCATTAAATAACAGGCTTCCCTTCACTTATTTTATTTCGACCCATTTTGACCGCTGTATATATGTATAATATTTAAAATTAAATACCTATAAGCTATAACAAGTATTTTTTATAATCGTTAAATCGTATATACGAGTAAATCATTAGCACATATGATTCCTAATGCAGGTACAATAAAATTGTTTGTAATAAAATAAAATAAAATGTAACATAATAATGGATATGGATATTGAATAGCCAATAGGAATATTATATCTAAATTAATAATAGTAAATATAATGAATTTTGTAATTATTGAGGAATGGAGTTTTGAGCATCTCTTAGATAGTTGAAATTATATAGATCGAATTCCAAAATAAATGCGTTATTTGAGAAGAAATCGGAAGAAAGAGTACCTAAGTGGGATTTTATAGAAATTCAGCTGTTGAAAGTGACGAACTGACGGAGTCGAGAGGGACAATCAAAAAGTATGTTATATGAGTAAAATCACAGAGCACTTCATTGGAGTGAAGAGTGCAATAAGAGGAATCGTTTAAAAAGAGTCTGTAAAAATGTGATGGTAGTAAAAAGTGACGTAAACGTAATGTCATAAATGACAATAATAGTCTAAAATAAAGCTAGAGATTAAAATCACATTCGGTGAGCCAGCCATAACCTTGGAAAACACATTATTTAATACAAAAATAAAAATTAACAATATATTATCAAATACGTTTATTTAGTATTTATAGTTTAAGTATTGACTTGTGGATAATATATTTAAATAAATAAAAACCCAAATCCACAAAAAATTTACTTTTATTTTAAGCAAATACGTATTTCGGTAACAAAGTTGCCATCATCAGTGCAAAACACAGACATTTATTATATATTATATTATATTATATTATATTATAGACAGAATTTTTAAACATTAGCCTGCAATCGTCAAAATTATTTATTTATATTTATTATAAAATTTTTGGGTTTAAAACATTTAAGTTATTAAATAATTTAGAACTCATAAAAATTAATGTTTTTTTGTACATTTTTAGTCGGCAAATTTATGGTAACAACCCCAACGATATTTTTTTAAGATCGTCCCTGAATATATCCATTGTGGGGAGGGGTGTGAACGATTTAATTTGTACCGGGCGCCAAAATCTTAAATGCGGCCCTGCCCGTGGCTGATACCTACTAGTCGTCTCTCGCAGAGTATGCGGAAATATAACCAAAAACAAAAAACGAATTTTGTAAGTTTTTTTGAGTTTAAGTAATAAAAAAAAAATAAAAGTGATAGTTTTGTGTTCTTTATTTAATTGAGAATCTCCACAAGACCCCACATCTATATTTGTCCATAAATTTTTGTATTATAAAAAAATTATCCTCTGCAGTGGATAATAGTGTAAACATCGGGAATCAAGACCGATCTTATGAAATTTGAATAAACTATACCAGGGGTCAGAAAATTTCAATTGGCGACTCTTTAGACTTAGAATATAATAATATATTACATCAATATTGAAACTCGTAAAATACAAATTAAAATTAATATTTAATGTATTTTTGTTTATCAATCGTTAATATTATTATAATGATAATAAAATATGTTTATAAAAATTTGTTAATGCTATTTATTTCTGTATATAATCATTAGACCTATTATATCATTTAGAAATTAGAATTGGTACATATTAAAATATTATATGATTTACTTACATTCACTCTTATTTGTTATACATTTTAGTTTTGAAAATCACATGCAATTTGTAATGCATTAATGCATCATGGTCATTTTAGATTCTGAGCGAAGCGAAGAATGTATTGGTTTTACAATGATGTGTGATTTTTTTTTGTTTTTTTTTTTTTTTATTCTGAATACATTTTTACTACCCGAAATAATGCTCCGATTATCACGAATAGGGTATGTTTCCGGTAGCAAAGTGGATCTAGTTGGTACTTTATTTAGGTCATTTTTCGAATTTCTCAAAATTGACCCTAAGCGGTAGAAAAAACTTCGAAAAATGACGAAAAAGCGGCATTTTTCACGAAAAATGAAATTTTGACGAATTCAATTTCTATATTTCTCGATAACTCATGCAATTTTTAAGATAGAGACCTGCAAATTTTTTTGGGTGTTCACATAACTATATATATGTGGAAAAATTTTGGAACCGTTTGGTTAATTTTTCTACAAAATATAGGACTTTAAATATTTCATAAAATTCTCGTTTTTTTTGTATATAATGATTGATAAAATTAGAAGTTTTTGGTATTAAGGTCTGAAAATTTTACTGAAGTATATTTATATATTACTTAACATCATACTAAAATATTATAAAAATCCCTAATCTCATTTTTTTTTTTTATAGCTGTTTTAAGTTGATATTTTTAGTTCAAACGAAAATTATAATCTGACTGTACTTCGCTCAGAATCGTTTTTTCAAATGCAATGGTTTATCATTGCATTCAAATTCTAAGTAAAATTAAAAGCTATGATTCGCACACCTGTATCCTGTGCGGCAGGAGTATCAGCTCATCTTTTTAACTTTGCTCTAGATCAAAATGGAATTTTTTCAGGAAATCAATAATACACACTATAATCAAAGGTGATCTGGCTGAAATATTTACTGGTATCTACATACAAAACAGAAAACACTTTGTGTATAAATGAAATATAATTATAATAATTTTATTTACGTATTTTATTTAAAGCTTAACTTGTCTTATTAACGTTGTTTTATGAGAAATGTACTTACGAGGAGTTTCAACAAGAACAATAAATACGATTTGTAAAAATTGTCGTGGAAACTCTTACAGTGTATTTAATTGTTAATTGAGATTTATTAGCTTGGTCAATTTATTTATTTGATATTCTACAATTGGAGTTAAATTTTATAATGTTTTTATATACATTAATTTATATCTATATTAGTATTATCATAATATTGGCAATTTTGTTCCGGATTTTCGTAAGTATTTTTTCCACTAATAATATAATATAATTTGTTTATCACCTATTATGACCTACTTATTAAATAATATTATCAGGACATTTTAATTCTTCAATAAACACAATAAGAAATTATTTTTTATTTCATATTTTTTATGCACTGACCAAGTAACCAGTAAGTCATATTATAATAAGGTTATAGTAATTTTGATTAATGATAAATGATTAATTGTCATAAATATAAATTATAAATTTATAAATATAATAATTTTATAGATGTATCTAAGTGTAACTTATGATATTTCAATTTAAAAAATATATAAACTATAGTATATAATATATGTATATATATGTATAATAAATACTACATATTATTTTGTAAATTTATTAATTATTACTTTCGGAAAACATATTTTGTATATTTTAAATATTAATAATTTGATAAAAAGGTGTTTAAAAAAATATTATTAGGTACCTATTATTAATATTATTTATAGTCTATAGATATTAGACAATTATAATAATAATTTATAATTTAGATATGTAAAAAAAAAAAATACGAATTATTACCTACTATATAATTATCTCGTATTAAATTACGTATAACATTAGGTATACATTGCCACGTTGGCCATTGACATAATATTTTAATATTAATATGTATAATTTTACATGTCATGTCTGTATAAAATATTGTAATGCAGTAATATTATATTATATTTCATATTAGTCTGGGAAATATA
This sequence comes from Tetraneura akinire, assembly GCA_021307375.1. Classification (NCBI taxonomy): domain Eukaryota; kingdom Metazoa; phylum Arthropoda; class Insecta; order Hemiptera; family Aphididae; genus Tetraneura; species Tetraneura akinire. Next base: position 2,839,477 of record JAIUCT010000024.1, read on the forward strand.
GTGCACCTAAAACAAGCAAAAAAGTGACAATTTCAAACACAAAAATTGAAACAGAAATTTCTTCTACTGTAAGAATTTTATAGATATATAAATAATAAATACATTTATAATATACTTATATTATAATATCTATATGACTAATATTACGTGTATATGTAATATGTATTAATATATTATAATTATAATTATAAGTATATCTATTTTGTTTTTCAAATGAACTAAAATCGATTTTGAACAGAATTTCCCCATTAATGATTTGCACGTTAATGAAGAAGTTCATCAGGAATTATCTACAGTAAGTTATTAGGGAATCAGTAATAATTAAAAATATGTGTACTACGTATTTAATTTTTTTTAAATAATTATTACAGTTGAATCATACGAACATTGTAGATGTAGATAATGAAAATGATAATGATAATGATAAATTTATCAACATAGATCCTGATGAAGGATTAAAACGATTGGTCGAATTATTTCAAGAGGTAAGATTTAATTGCTTTTATTATTAATAATAATAATAAAAAAAAAATGTCATTAATATTGCTAGTGTCACTGGTGACATTTCGCGTCTTTAAAGAGCAAAAGCCTGACAAAATTACACATACCTACTTAGAATACTTCGATTTAAATTCTGAAAACATATTATAATTGTTTATATTCTCTACCACAAAACGTTGGAAATATTTTTCTCATTTTAAGTATAGTTTTAACTAGACAGAGATTTAAAAATTTGATAATTTTTAAGATTTTCATTGTTAATTTTTTATAAGTTTATAGCAAAAAGTCAAAATTTCATTTCCAAAGTTTAGTAGTAAAATACTAGATATATGAATTTAAAATATTTTTCAGAATTAAATTCTGAATATTCTCAGTATTAAAAATTTTGTCAGGCTTTTTGGTCTAAATCGAAGAAAACACAGTCCACCACCACCAATCCCCTTAATAATTAATGTTATATCATATTTGGCCTATGGGCAAAGTAAGAGTAATTGGTTAAAATACTAAAATTACAATACCCAATACGTAAATATCTACAATGCTCAATTTTCATGATTACAGAGTATTGTAGACCAATTATTACACAATATATAATATAGTATACGGTGTAGGAGAATGTATTATTTATATGAACATTAAAATGATTGAAAATCCGAAGACACAAATTTTTATAAATAAAATAAAATAATTATTTACATTAGTTAATTAATTATATTATAAATTAATTTTATTAAATTAACTTAATTGATTCATAATTAAAATAACTATATTATTTTCCTGACGATTTTTCTCTATATAGGTAGTACCTAATATATAAAAAAAACAAAACAATATTTATGTTTAAGAATATTATTTATTAATTTTATTATATGTATTTTGCAATGATATTTATTCGAAAAAAATAGTTTTATCAACTTATGATGCAGATACGTCTTGTGTGGTACCTATATGTATTAATAATGTCAGTGGCGAAACTACCTGCGAGACAAAGAGACATTGTCTATCCATTTTTTCAAATTAATTGCTCATATTTTGTCAATTTGTGTTTCATAATTGTATTAAAATGTTTTTATTACAGATAGATAGATAGTATAACTCTTACTTTAGTTTATAATAGTAGGTATAAACTTTTTTTATTATAAAATATAATAAAGTAAAAAAAATACACGCATAAACAAATATAAACCGGCGCTGTCTGGTCAACACAATAGTCATAACTCATAAAAATATTGTTATTTGCTAAATAATAAAGACAACATGTCTCATACTTTAGGACATACGGTGTGTATATTCCTATTCGTTTCAAAGAGCAATAATGTTTTTATACATAAATAAAACCAGCACACTTCATAGTAAAACTAATTTAATTTAAAAGTAATGCAAGTAATACGCGTTATACCTATAGTAATAGTTTGTTTCTTAAAGAATAATTTGAAAAAAAATAGTATTTAAAATTAATTTTTCGCGAAGACATTACAATTATCTAGGATTCTACTATCCTAGGATATCCTATATAATAATATACCTACTATGCAAAAATGTAACCTAACCTATTCTATTTTATTGTATACTTATAATCACTTAATGGCTTAATAAATATATAAAAATAAATTAAAAATATATTATTATTATTAATACTAAATTTATGTGTTTCCAGTATGATTCATTTAAAAAAAATCACTAGAAGTGGAGAAAATGATGTTGTTTTTCAATCTGTCCAAGAATTTGATAAAAAAAAAAAAAAAAAAAATGGAATAATTATTTTTTTTAGAACAAATGTAAAATAAACCCAAACCGTATAATTGTTACAAACGAGATCATTAATAATTATTATTTTATTAAATGATTAACTAACTGCAATTTATAATTTTATAAATTATTTGATTTCTTCAATCTTATATTTTAATCATTTGGAACGTGGGCTATATTTACTATAATGATTAATATAATATGGCATTGATTTATAAAAACTTTGTGTTGTTTTCAATTTAACTGAATATAATATACTAACGATTTATCTTGTAACAGCAACAATTCAGTACCTACCTACTACCTAGTAAAACACTAACTCAGTTCACTTGATATTTTCAGTCGAGTCGTTCACCTGCTAAAATAAAATAAAATAATACGTACGTAATATTAAACCTAAATAGAAAACATTCTTCAAAATCTTTATTACTTTACTCCAACCGATTACATTAAATACAAATTAAATTAACTTGTTGTGTATTCATCTTTATTCATATTTAAAAAAAACATATAATTATAATAAACTTATAAACTAATATAATGTTACAATTACATACATGTGTTACTTTCATAAACATTATAACAAACCACACAAAAAGTAACAAATTACTAACTAAAAGAAATATTACCAATATTTTAGGTTAAGAAGTGAAGTTGTAAATACTACTATCAAGTTAAACAAATCGTTAATATTCTTTAAAAAAAATAAACAAACCGGCCTTTTTTTATCGATTAAAATTTTATTAATTGATTAAATAATTTTATAAATTGATTTAATGATTTTCGACAAAGTGTGACATGATAATTTGATTATTTTAAAATATAAAAGTGTATGCCAATACAATAATTATATTTTATTTTTAATTTTGAATGAAAAAAAATTGTTTGTTAAACACTGTAATTTTTAGTGCTTTCTCACCAAAAAACAATCTAGCATCCTACTTTTAAAACATTTATACAGCTAATATTTTTTAAACCAATAATAATTTGTCGAGTGTGTCAACGTTTTTAAGAGTTATCCACAGTTGTTCTCGGTTGATGCTGTCAAATGCCTGCTTAAAGTCCACGAACAGTATATGTAGGTCTTTATTATACTCGTAGTATTTCTCCTTGAATTTACTA
>JAIUCT010000024.1:2857848-2894885 GCA_021307375.1 Tetraneura akinire
TAGTAAATTCAAGGAGAAATACTACGAGTATAATAAAGACCTACATAGACTGTTCGTGGACTTTAAGCAGGCATACGACAGCATCAACCGAGAACAACTGTGGATAATTCTTAAAAACGTTGACACACCCGACAAATAGTGAGACTAATCTAAATGTGTAATGAACAAACATATTGAAAAGTACGTTTTTTAGGTTTTAGGAGATGTATCCACATGTTTGAATGCAATACTGGTTTGAGGCAGGGTGATACTATTTAATCTAGCCCTGGAAAATGTAATGATCTAATGAAATATCATCATTTATTTTCTTAATTGTATAAATAAAATATAATATAAGATGATACCATTGTTAACGTATCGGCCGACTTTTCGGCGATTTTTATTTTATGTAATAAACGGGATCTACATTCATCGAAACACCGTCACGGTTTGAATAGGCAGTAAAATTATCCCTTCAACATAGTATGTGCCGACTTTTATAATACGACGACAATGTACAGTCCATAATACTTCAATAAATTTGTTTATATTAATATAAGACGTGCCGACTTTCACAATACGGCGACCATGTATGGTTCAAATACTACAATAAATGTGTTTACGTATATATTATTTCAAACATAGGCCTCGCCGGAATCGGCTACATTCAATATAGTTAAGCCTTTCTTAAATTTGGTAAAGAAGAGAACACGGTCGGCGAGCCAATTATTTATAAAAGAAAAACTGTTAGACATCTGTTTCTAGGAATATTCTGTGAACAGAATAAGAGGCCTGTGAACTCACCGATACGTGTCTCCGAGGTCCGGGTCTATCTTAAAATAGGCCTCCTGGCTTCCAAACGCAGGGAGATTTACATCCGGAAATGTAGACCCCGGCAGAGATGGTATGATAGAGTAGAAAAAGACCTAAAGATCAACCCATTGTTAGTTATGGGAGGGGCATCGGATAGGGAGAAGTGGAAAGGCATTTTAGAAGTGGCGATAGTCCTCAATGGACCTCTATAAGCCTAAGAAGAAGAATTTACAATTGTGTCTTTACCTGTTCCATAAATATGTATAACTATAAATGGAAATTTTTGTATATGATTGTAACAATTTAAATATAAAAAAAGAAGAGTTAATACTCCTGCCGCATGATATACAGGTGTTCAAATCATAGCGTTTAATTTTAATTAGAACTTGAATGCAATGATAAAACATCGCATTCGAAAACACGATTTTGAGCGAAGTTCAGTCAGATAAAGTGGGTATTTTTTTAAATTTTGACATTTTTTTAATTAAATATTTAAAACGTAAAATTTAATTACACATGTAGCACATAAATGAACACCCTATACAATTTTCAAGTCTCTTAGTTCTATATAAATGCTTATAAAATCCCTTTTTACCTAAATGACTATATCTGCCAGAACTTCACTCTGAATTTCTGAGCAAAGTTCCTTCAGATAATGCGGTTTTTTCGTCATTTTTTTCATAAGATTTTCGATTAAACTTAAAATTTCAACTTTAAACAACTATAAAAAAAAAATTGAGACTAGTGATTTTTCTAATATTTTGATATTATGATATTATGTTAAGTAATATGTAACTTCAGTATAATTTTCAGAGCATTATGCATAAAACTAAACTTACCAATCAAAACGTTATCAAGCATAATTTATATGAATAGAAGTGTCCCGGCGTTAACGCACTTAAGTCGTGCGGGTCGGATGAACTCGGCGTGATTGGTCGGGAATTCAGCTTGCCCTCGATGCGAGTAGTCAAAGTATAGAATTCTTTGTATGTCAACACCTGTTGACCAATGACATGTTTGAGGTGAAACTTGCCGCTTTTGATGCCGGCTTCCCAAATTCCGCCGAAATGTGTCGCGGCAGGCGGATTGAAGTACCATGTACAATAGAGGTGAGACGATAAACGGTCCTGGGCCTTGGCGTCACAAAACAACGTTTTTAATTGACGAGCGACGCCAACGTAATTTGTGCCACAGTCCGAGTAGAGTTTGGAAGGAATACCACGTCGCGCAACGAAGCAATCTAGGGCTGCGAGGAAGGTGTCTGTACTTACATCCGTTACAATTTAAAAACAGATGGCCTTAACGGATATACAAATAAATAGTGCCAAATACACCTTGATTGCTTGTGTATTTCGGCGACGATGTTCCTTTACGAGGAATGGTCTTCCATAGTCCATTCCGACATGCGAAAACAGTCGATGAGGTTGAACTCGGTATGACGGTAGATCGGCCATAGTCGGTTGGGGGCGGACAGCTTTATGACGGGTACACGGAACACATGCGAAAATGACACGTCGAACTGCGGCGCGACCTGACAGGATCCAATATTTTTGATTCAGTATCGATAGTAGCAACTTTGATTCGCCGTGTAAAAATAACAAGTGGTAATGGCGAATAATCAACTCGGTAAGGTGTGACGATCGCGGTAACAAAATCGGATGCTTCGTCTCATAGCTGATGCCGAAGAAGCGCAGGCGACCTCCCACTCGTACAATATAGCTGTCGTCGATGTATGGTGCTAATTGTGCCAAAGATGGGGCGCAATCATAGAATGATTTTTCAACACTTTAATCAAATCTGCAAAGTAATGTTGTTGCGTACGCTGTACAGCGATCGACAAAGACCTTTCTCGTTCGGCAAACGTGATGGGACTGACACAGAGCGGCTGCCGTCGTAGACGATGACAATAAACGGGAAATATAAGACAGCACTCGTAACATTTTTTCGAGCGACGTAAACTGGCTGATGAAGTCCATCGATAACGTTGACGGCTAACGTCGTGACAACATTAGGCCGAGTATCGGGCAACTGGCTCGGGGCGAGCGGGGTGAATTTTGACGAGGGCCATTGGTCTTGAGGAAGTAGTACGAACTCTGAACTGTTCCAATAAATAGCCGAGGAGGCGAGGACAACATTAATTTCGGCACAAGTCCGCGGGCGGCTGGATCTGCGGGATTGTCGTGCGTTGATACGTAGTTCCATACGCAATCCGGTAATAATTGACGTATTTAGCGACCCGATTGGTCACAAAAATTTTGAATTGTTTTGTATCTAAGATTAGCAATGACAGAACAACCGATGAGTCGGACCACGCTCGCAGACAAGATATGGATACTTCAGTGGACTACACGGATTAAACGTGATGAAGTGTCTGGGCCAATAACAGGGCGCCACATAATTCCAAGGAAGGTATGAAAAGCGATTCGTCGGCGACGGCACTCTTCAGGGGGCTACCTTGGTTTTGCAAGTGATGAATTAGACGGAGACGTCACCAACGGCATTGACGAGACGGAGATAAACGATCGCCGCATATCCTTTAATTGTTGCGTCCGCGAAGCCCAATAACTGAATGTCCTGATGACAGATGACGTCGATGTGACGCGGAAGATTTAAATCGAATACGAGCGCCAACTCCGTGTCTTATTTCTCTTTTTTCTTCTTGACTTTCATTCGTATTTTATTTTATTTCATTTAAATTAGCTTGATTATTTCCACTTGTCGATGGTAAGCTATCTTGTAACGTAATTACAGTTGCTGTTGATGACATTTAAGGACAATAAAAATATAAAAATTAAATAAATTATCAAAATTACATATTATAGTTTATTATAATATTGACGCACTGTTAATGAAAGATCTAATTTACATATTAGCCGTTTTCCTTCTTCCGTCCATGGTGCCAGAGTCGGATGATCACGTCTTAGGGAAAATTTCCAGGCTTTTAACCCACTTTCCCAATTCTGGATAATATTTCACTACTTTGTATATGCCATCATACCTATAAATTTAATATAAAAATTTTTTATTTCTTTGAAAAATTAAAACATTCAAATTTTGAAAGACACATTAACTTAATAAGAGATAATTGAATTGCCATTGTGGTAGTCATAGAAAGTTTTATTTCATATTTATTTATTTAATTTACATATTACATTCTATATCCTAAAGTATTAAAAAAGACAATATTTAGTATAATATCATATACATCAACAAAACTAATTAAAACTATACCATGTTTCATAATCATTTAAACTTCTTTAATTACTGTATATACATTTTCTTCTTTTTATAGGTTCAATATAAATTATTACAATATTAGTAGGTTACCTAACTAGTAATTTGTTACCACTAAGTAGCATTGTGTTAGCATATCTTCACTATTAATAATATATTATAATTACTATTTATAAATTTAATTTTTATGAATATTTTAATATAAACATATATTTAATTGCATTTTTTTTTTCTTTTTTTTTTAATTCATACCTATAGCCAAATTCTGGTGCATATATAAAATGTTTAGGAAGTTTGTTATTTCTGATCACTCGAACAGGTCGTCCTCCTTTCCAATTTTTTGCGGTTGCTCCATCTATACTTCTATAGTATTTAAAACTGCATTACAATTTAATGCCAAAGTCCTAAATATGCGTTTTAATAATTATTAATTACACATTACTAATTTATATAAAAATAAAAATTTATGAATTATAGGTGTATAAACTTACAAATTACTGTTAGTTAATTCTTGGTCAGAAGTTTGAAGTGATATATTTATATTGCCAAATGAAGTTCTTCCACCTGACCCAGTATACAGAATTTCATCACCATTATCAAAATCATCTTCATAATCTCCAATTTAAAATACTTAAAGCTCCAGTTTTATTGTGTCCATGAATTCCTCCAACTGTTGGAAGATGAACTCCTGCTTTAGATAGTATAATATTCATGTTAGTAGTTTTAGTACTAAATATATTTCATAAAAACTTATATCAATATACATTCTTATCATTAATAATAATATAGTAACTAAGTGCAACTACTACAGATAGCTTAGAATAAATTATGTTACAATTACAAAGACTCGGGGAAGAATATAACAAATAACTCTCCAAGAACGATTGACAAATTTTTTAAATAATTTTTTATTATTTATAAATTATAATTAAACGATATAATTTACACGCAAAATTATTTTTATTAAATATTTATAAAAATACGATGCGACAAAATTATACAAATATATTTATTACACAAAATCGTTTTTTTTTTTTTTTTATTATAAAATATATAGTAGTATTTAGTCTGTTAATACATTATTATAGGTATATTTAAATTATATAATATATATATAGTGTAGATGATTTTCTCAATTATATCTCATAGAACCTTATTCTACTGTGGGATATATTAAACAAGCACTCGCACAGTGAATAAAGTTCCTAGACATATAACAGATCGTACATTAATTCAAAGTATATAGTGGTATCACAGAATAGAACAATCAGAATGGACACTGATAAGAAATAACACGGTAGGTATAGGACGGCGGCAGAAATCAGTAGGTCATTTTATTTTAGGTAGTTTTTATCAAATTTATATGGTGAAAGTAAATAATATTGGTTATTTGTTTAATTTGATTACAAAATTACAATATAAATTTGATAAAAACAACCTAAAATAAAATGGCGACTGATTCTCTCTTATCGCCTCGCCGCCCGAAAGTGTCCGACCCCTGGTGTTATTTAGTCTGTTAATACATTATTATAGGTATATTTAAATTATATAATATATAGTGTAACCCGCTCTATTAAATCTCAATAATCCGTGGACACACCTTGACGTGGGGTGACATATTGTTATACGCGACGTATTTATTATTATAATTATGTAATATCAAATTGGGAGAAAACGTACATTAAAAAAGTATACACGATAACGATATAGTTATAATATTATAGTTAAATATAACAGGAAAATGTAATAATAATAATAATAATAATATAATAAATATGGACATTACCTTGTAATAATATTTGTATCAGCCATATTCAATAGTTCGGTGTAAACTGATCGGTTTCCGTGCGGTGTTTAAAACGTGAAGTTATACCGTCATCATACTGTCCCTGTATACGGTATATAGTCGCAAGAACGTGGTAGTATATTAACATAATATTATATTGTGTATTATTATGTGCGCAGAAGGTCATTCATCGGCCCGAGGAGGGATGATGATGATAATGGTTAACCAGTGTTACCACCTACCTGCTTGGCCATCTGTCGTTTTCGGTGACGATTTCTCTCGGCAGTTTTTCGAAAATATCGGGCCAATAATTAAACGGCCGTATCTAAATCGCGGTAATAATTTGTCGCAGACGCTCCTTTTTAGATTATTGTGACCTTTATAGGTAGTCGCGATAACCGATAAGTACAAAAAAATATTGCTTTATAATACATAAAATACTTGTCGATTACGACCTTACCGATTGCAGACTCAAAATCGTAATCCGGGTGGTTGATAATTTGGTGGCGACTCACGTTAATCATAAAATGCGCTCGTACACAACAAAATAGATATAGCAGCAACACCACAAGACGATGAAAAAAGTATCCATGTGCAGCTCAGTAAAGAAAAACGTAAAAGAGAGTGTGTTAAATGCGTGGTCGATGATTGTGGCGAAGAAAGAAACCAACGACGAACAACAACGCGACAAGCAGTTCGGAGCAGAAACGTAATGGCATACCATCACGTATCAAAACGCACCCGAGTCATCGACGGAGACGACAATAGAAAGAAACACACGTATTGGCGGCATTATGACATTGTTACGTCCATGACTATAATAGTCGGACAACGAACAATGAGCGCTGCCAGTCGCGCGCCTAGCGGCAATTTTTCGGCAGTGGTTATCAGGACGTGAATATAAAATATAATACAAATTATAATACGAGTATACGTGCGGCGCACACAGGATGACAGCTACACTATATTGAGAATTCATGGTTATAAGGGTGGTTATAAACAACTGGTTGCGGGGGCCAGCGCTCATTTTTCGTTGCCGCGACTGTAGATGACCTTCGAACGCAGTTGGTTTGTCCTGCGTTCTACCGGTGTATATCCAATAACACAGTGATGCCCAACCTTTTTTGTACGGCGTACCACTTTGGTAAGCAATCATCTTTAAGCGGGCTCGGATTAAGGTCTGGTGCCCATAGGCTATAAAAATTAGGTCTCCCCAAATTTTAATATAAATATCTTTTAAAGCAGTTAATGCCTTAATGGTCAATTTTAATTTTAAAGTTAAAAATGTTATCAATGATTAATTATAACTATAAATTTAAAAATTAGAAATTAGAAAAAAGTTGTATAAGACTATTTTAGTCAAATATTTTGATAGTCTTAATTTTATAATATGTAAGTTTACATTATTATTAAAATTAAATAAACAGGTTGATATATTTAACTTTGAAGTTTAAACTAAATTATAAATACCAAATAATATAAAACTAGCTATTATAATATAGAGCCGGGGTCACCAACTAATTTCTATGGAGGTCCGTTTTGAAACTTGCCAAACTGGCCGCGGTCCCTAACAGTTTTTAATGATTTTTACACACTTTATTAAATATATTTTTTTAAAAAAGTAGGACCTATTTTTATTTACTGATATGATTTATATATGAATTTAGTAAATTACAATTTATTACAAAACAAACAGAAATCAATAAGTACTCATTGCATGATTTGATGCAAAAATTTACATATTTTATTTGTAGATTTACCTTTATTAATTTAATTATATACCTAATGATATATGTATTATATACAAATGTGGGTGTCCCACAGTGATTTGACAAATGAAATAACTCTGGTTCTACAAAATATTTTTTTATAATTTTTTTTAAAAATCATTTTTATAGGTACTCTGGCGCTACAATTATAGTACATTAATTTTTATTTTTATTTTTTAATAAAAAAAATTAAAAAATTAATTTTTATCTATTTAGTAATTTTTAAATTCAAAATAGCCATTTTATAGAATTGTATTTAAGAAAAATTTTAATATCTATAGTAATTATTATCAACGATTCCGGATGCATATTATTTAGTTTTACTTTACCTAGGTACTATTTTTTCATTTTAGAAAATGTTTGAATTGAAATGTGTATTATAATGATACATTTATAGGTTTTGAAGTAATAAAACCTTGTTGCCTTTTGATTTTGACGTGTTTCAATTAACGAATATTTATTTTTAATACTTGTTTTTTTAAAAAGTCTTAATATAACTAAAATATTAAGTGACAGACAACCAAATGTTCAACTCCAAGTTAATATTGTCTATAATTATTTGTATCATCTTAGTAGTCAAATTAGTAGTTTAAATTTAAATTATTTGAAAAATAACATTTTATGTATTTACAGAATTATCCAAAAACTTTAAGTGGCAAACAATACCGATCATTTTCTGCAAATTATTTTAAACTTTATTTTTGGCTTGAGTATAGTGTGAAATTGGATTCTGTTTTTGTTTTTGTTGTCGACTATTCAGTACTAATTGTAATACTGATATAATATTTACAAAAACTGGATTTCATAATTGGAAAAAAGTAAATATAATTAGATTATTTATTTATATTTAAACTATTTTAATACTTATTAAAAATATTGTGTGTTTTTAATCTAAATACTGTAATAAATTTGTATTACCTATACCTACATATTTATATAAATTATAATATTATATTTTACAGCTTGGTACCAATGATTCTAAATTATTAAAACATGCTAACTCAAAATTGCATTTGAAATGTCTAGAAAGTTGGACAGGATACAATAACAGTAAATCTAATGGAAGTATAATATCACAAATATCAGCTCAACACAAGAAAGAGATTGTTTCAAATAGAACATATATCATGAAACTTATTGATTTAATTTTATACTTATCAAAACAAGGTATTTCGTTCAGAGGACATGATGAAAATATAGCATCGTTAAACCAAGGTACCTACCTTTTTATATTCCTTTAATTAGTATTGTTTAAATGTTTTATTTTTAAATTTATTTACTTAGGAAACTTTAAAAAAATGTGCATTTTGATGTCTAAACATGACCCAGCATTTAAAAGTAAATTTGATTGTAAATTAAATTCATGTAGTCCGGATATTCAAAATGAGTTGGTAAATATTTGTTCAGAACTTGTGAAACAAAAAATTATAAGTGAAACAAACTAAATAAAAAAAACTGGATTCTTTGCTATTATGGTAGATGATGCAAGGTAATAGTAAATTCATTGATTCTAAATATTAATTTAATAATTCAATTTATTTATTTTAGGTGTTACAAACAGGAATTTATGTCAATATGTGTTAGATACACTAAAGATTTGAATGTATATGAATGATTTTTAGGTTTTGTAGATGTATCTGAGAAGCAAGATTCACAAACACTTGTTGAAACTATTTTTACTTTTCTTGATAAATTATATTTAAAAGATATCCCGATAATTGGACAATCGATGGAGCTAGTGTGATGTCGGGCAAGAGAAATGGTGTTCAAATTAAAGTACAAGATCAACATCCACATGCAATATACACCCATTGCATGTCTCATAGAATGAACTTAATAGTTGTAGATATATGCAAAAATATTGAGGTATTTCTATAAGTTTTTGTTTATTATTATACAATTACAAATGAAATAATTTAATACCTACTATTAAACATAAATTACCAATTATTATATATAGTATATCATATTTTTATTATAATTACAGTATGAAAAATTTTTCTTTAATACACTTGAATCATTATTTGTGTATTTTGCTCAACCCTCAACTAATAAAATGTTGAAAGAAATGCAACAAAAAATGAACATTAAAGTATCTACTTTGATAAGAATAAGTGCTGGAAAATACTCGCTGGATATGTAGATATAGAAATTGTAAAGTTGTAAAAGACAACTATGAAGTTATTTTAGAAATTTTAAGAGATTAGATTCATAACAATAGTGATATGGATGTGGTACAAGCAATAGATATGTAGGTATACTATATTAATAATTATTAATTAAATAATGTTCAATGCTGGATTTTTTAAATTTGTTAACTTTAAATAATTTATTTTATAATTCAGGTATTCAAAATATGATGAAAAATGGGTCATTCGTTGTATTTTTAATTTTGTTTGAAGATGTACTTACCAAAATTAATATTCTTAGTAACCAAATACAGCATAAAAAAGCAACTCTAGGAAAAGCAGTTACTTTAATAAATGGTGTTATTAAAACATTTGAAGTTGCTCGTTGTAATGATAACTTTAAAAATATATGGACAGAAATTGTAACATTTTGCAATAAATCAAACATTTCATTAGAAATAGGTGTGTAAATTAATAAAAAAAAATTTAATTAATAAGTATACAATAATTACAATAACATATTACAATAACAATATATGTATGCATTTTTTATAGTTAAAGTTTAAAATTTGGTACTTATAATAATGCTATAAATTATAATACACATCAAATAGTTGAAATTATTAAATTTATCTATATATTAAATATCTATTTAATATTTATATATTTGGTAATAAATATTATTTATTATTTACAAGCATAAAATATAATATTTAATTTTTATAGTTTTATATATACCTAGTATAGATTGTATATAGATATACTTATATTCATAATATGTAGAATATTATTTTGTTTATAGATTTAAATAAACGTAAAAAGAATGAACCTACCTATTTGAAGGATTTTTGTGTTTATTCTAAAACTGGAGCCCAATGTTCTATAAATGCTAGTGATCATATTATGACAAATGAGGAAAAGAAAATTGAATATTGGAGAACAAATGCTTATTTTAGAGTATTGGATTGTATAATAGTTGGTATGAAAAAACGATTTTCGATAGAAAGTATGAATATTGGTATTGCAGTAGACAATTTTTTTTAAATTAAATTATGAAGACAGTTTGGTTTTTATTGAAAAATATGAGGTAAGTAATATAATAGACATTATATCATTTAATTACTTATTTCATATAATCATATGTTAAAGTATTTTAATTTAATGTTATAAAAATGTTTTCAGAAAATATTATGTATTGATAAAATTAATTTGAAATCTGAAATGCTAGTTACAAAAAATTGTTTAAGTAAAGACATGACTGAAATAGAAGATATTTTACCCATTATAAATAATGAAACTTTTCCAAATTTATTTAAGTTAATGCAAGCAGCATTAACCCTCCTAATTAGTTCTGCTTCATGTGAACGCTCATTTTCAGTTATGAGATGTATAAAAACATGGATTAGAAGTACTATGACTAATGATCGATTTTCAAATTTGTCCATATTACATATTGAAAGAGAACTCTCTAATACATTAGATCCAGAAGAAGTTTTAAATGTTTACACTAGAAAGAACCGTAAATTAGACTTCTTAATATAATCAATATATAATAATAAATAAATAATTTTGTGTATAATATGTTGTATTATTTTAAGTCCTTATTTAAATCTAAATGATAAATTAATATGTATATTAAAAATCAATGGGACTCAAGCCCCCCTAATTCATTGGGCCTTGCTACGCCTATGGCGACCGGGGTAATAATTAAATGAGCATTTAATATATATTAAAAAGTAAATAATAATGACTTATTTGTATACAGCGTGCAGCTATAAAACCACCACCGAGTACACCAGTTCATTGTTGATGCACAACTGTAAAAGCAGCCATTTGAATTTCATCTTTACAATGTGTTTCATAAATTGCATAATATACACGTTCAAAATGTCAAGAAAACAATTATTTCCTATGAAAGTAGGAGTAAGTCACTCAAATTTAACTACCAATGGAAGACTATAATAAGTAATTAATGTACTGAATAAAATGTGTCATAACAAATAAATAATTTTTTTTTCATATATAGAAAATATAGAATGCAGTGTTGACGGCCAAAAATTATTTGGAAGTATTTATATTAAAAAACCAATGGAATTTGGATAGAATAACAAATATATATGATTTTTATTTTTCATTATAACTATATTTTTATATATTATGTTTACTCTTAACCTTTTGTCTAAAGTAGGAATTTATATTAAAATTTGTTATTTATCTTTAATAAAAGATTAGGTACTTATGTGTTTTACCAAAAAGTATAGTAACCACTATACATAATATTGTAATTATTGCAGTTTAATTTTTTTTTTTTTTTTTTTATTCCATACCATTAAAGTGTACAACAATTATTTTAATTTAAAATATCACCACCATAATATATTGTGACTTAAATCTGTGAATTAATTATTATTTTGAAATTTTATTGATAAACTTTGTATGTTTTTATGTATTGCAATAAAAGTTTTATTGTGATAATAAATGTAACATAGTGTATGGATGTAATAATATTTATTATTTAAATTTAATAAACGATTACTTATGTGTACCAAAAAATATAGTAACCACTATAAATAATATTTTAATTATTGTTTTAATTTTTTATTATTTTTCATACCATTACCATTATTTTTGTAATTTATAATAAAAGCAACACCATCATATGTGAATTATACTGTGCTGAAGAACATTACCTATGAGTTATAACAAATAAATAATATTTTTATTCATTTTGTATATAGAAAGGTATAATACAGCGTTATTTATATTAAGATTTGTTATTTATCTTTAATAAATGATTACATATGCGTTTTAACAAAAAATAATAGTAACCTCTATCTAAAATATTGTAATTATTGTAGTTTTTAATTTTTTTTTTTTTTTTCATTTTTTACAGTGTATTTTGAAATTTGATTGATATATTTTTGTATGTTTTTTATGTATTGCAATAAAAGTTTTATTGTGATAATAAATGGTAACATAGTGTATGTATATTATATTGTGAAATTGTAACAAATTGTTATAAATGTTTTATCAAAAAAAAAAAAAAAAAAATAGAAAATTTTAAATTTATATAATTGTAATAATTTTGTCATTAGTAGGAATTTATAATAATATTTATTAATATTATCAAAAAATATAATAACATCTATCTATAATATTGTCATTATTGTTGTTTTACATTTTTCTTTTTTTTCTGTATATTATTATGTAACAGTGTATAATATAATTTTTAATAGCAACTCTATGATATGTGATTTAAACCGTATTACAATCACAACACAAATAAAATAAATGTAATGTAATATTTAACCGTGTTTCAATCACACACTTATATATATATATATACAAATAAATGTAATATTGTAATATATATATCTGTAAAAAAAAAAAACTAACTCACTTTAAAACTATTAATATACTCTTCCTTTGTCTATTATATCATGTACTATATTTTTTATATGCAACATCCTATACATTCAAACAATTATCGTATATAATTTAATCCAACTACCATATAACCTACCGCATAGGGTTAATTTTGAGAAAATCGAAAGTACCAACTACATCCACTTTGCTACCGGAAACATATGCTATTCATGATAATCGGAGCATTATTTCGGGTAGTAAAAGTGTCTTCATACTTAAAAAAAAAAAAGACACACATCATTGTAAAACCAATATACCTATTTTTCGCTTCGCTCAGAATCTAAAAACATATATAAAAAAAAACTTTTTTTCAAAAAAAAAAAAAAAAATTAATCCATACAATTTATATTGGTTTTTAAGAAATTATATTTGTATTGTATTTACTTTAAAGAGTTCAAATCAGAAGTGTAATATTATTTTTGTTATATTAATATTGCAATCAAGGTGAAAATTATTTTGATATCCTTTATAGTTAAACAAAATATGTTGAATGTAATGCAGAATATGTATTATATTATACATAGTAATAATTAATTTTTTATATTTCAATTAAAATCAATAATCATCAAAGTAATAATTTCTAAAAAAAAAAATTAAAAAATGTCATAAAATTTAAGTACCTACTTAATTTAAAATATTATATTACTGATTTCTGATTATTATTAATACTATATAATATATATTTTACTTGTATTACAATAATAATAAATTTTATCTACCTATTAATAACCTAGTTACCTAGTTAGTAATAAATAATAATAGTTAGGTCGTAGGTAGGTACCTATTATTTTATATTTTACAGATTACATGCAAGATCATTAAAATTTATTGTTCTCCATTAGAAATATTATCAAAAAATAAACTAATTAACAAATACAAAAATAATAATCCTCTTTTAATAGATTTTATTATAGGTACCTAATAAAAATATAATACATATTTTCAATTATTTAGGTACATGAAATATGAAAATGTATATGTTTTAAACAATGAACAATAAAAACGATATTGAAATAAGTAGGTACTAGGTAATAAGTTAATCTGTAACAGACCCAAAAGACATATCAAGCCACCAAATTCATTTAAAGACTTTATTTTGTCATATAATGTATAAATAATTCAACAATATAAAATATTGTAATTAATGATTATGTCAATGTATATTTTTTATTTTTTAGGCTATATTAAATATTGTTATTTTAAGTTCAATTTTAAGTAGAAGAGAGAGATGTTGTAATAAAATCAATTAAGTTGATATAATACTATGGTGTGGTAACACTAACTTCCATTCATATGCTATTACTAGTCACTTTTTTAAAAATACGAGTAGGTATATAGGTACACTGCAGTCTTTTTACAACCGTCATGGGGTTAGGTTAGGCTACCTTTAAATTATTTATTAGTATATAAAAAAACAATAAAACAATATTAATTATAATTTAGATGTATAAGATCTTCTTTTCAAACCTAATATTTATATTTTATGTTTATGTTTATGTTTATGGTTAAATGAAATATAAAATGTATTTTTATCAATTAAACTCCAAATAATGTAACAACAATAATGTTAAGTTCTAAGGAAATTCAAACAATAAATTGTATCTTATCATTAATACATTTAATTTATAATCTGCAAATAAATTATAACGTATTGTAATAAAAGTGAAATAATATAGTTTTCAAGGAATATAAATTTATAATAAAAAATTTATTATTTCAATTTTAAAAATTCACAAAATCACAATTAAGGATATATTTAATAAAAATTAGTAAAACAACTATAAAATTTTCAAACAAATAATTTATAAATTGGGTGTCATAAAATTTTAATTACTTAATATGAAAACAAATTTTATTTTTTTATTTTTATTTTTATTTTTATAAATATTTAGGTAGGTAGGTACTTAAAAGAAAAAATATAATAGTAATAAAATTTTAATTTGTTAATGTTCTATATTCTGTAGAAAAATCAACATAACGATTCTAAAATTTTATCACATATATTTTATGTATAGTATTTATGTGAACACCCAATCAAATCTTCAAGTCTAAGTTCAAAATTTCCTGAGTTGTAAAATAATGAAATATAATTCGTCAAAATTTCAGTTTTCGTGAAAATGCCGTTTTTTCTATCGCATAGAGTCAATTTTGAGAAATTCGAAATTTGACCTTAATAATTAAGTACCAACTACATTCACTTTCCAATCGGAGACATATGCTATTCGTGAAAATACCGGAGTAATATTTTTGGTAGAAAAAATGTCTATGAATGTACCTACATAAAAAACTACATAAAAAAATCCTACATAAAAAATAAAAAAGACACACATTGTAAAATCAATAGATTTTTTCGCTTCGCTCAAAGTCTAAAATAAATAATTAATTAAAAATATTTAGTTATACTAGCAGTAGCTAAATTAAGTTTAATATTTTCGTTTATAATACCTACTTAAATATTATATTATTTATTATTATTTTTACATTTTACATTATACAAAAATATCTAAATAATGTGTTTATAATATAATATATATTATTGATATAAATAGTCAAATAGTAATTAGAATACTTGTATAATATAATACCTACTAATTTCTTTTTGATATGGGTTTTAGGCGCCTATTTCCTCAATTTATTTTTAACGTTGACATACTTGGTAGGTAATTTAATTCAATCTATTATTATTTGTAATAAAATTAAACATCGATTTCAGTGGTCATTTATGGGAGTTGGCCGTTTTGTATATTATGTATTTTATTACGTTTATATGGGATCCGCCTTATTCAATGTGCCAAAATGTGCACAATGAAACAGACTTTATCAGTAGTATCAGTAACTACATCCGTAGTTGCTTACTGCAGAATTGATTATAGTTACACGAGTTCACTAAATGATTTTTCGTTTTGAACAAAAATATGTTTTTAACGTGAATTACAATTTAAAATAATTATTATTATTATTTTTTTTTAATTAGGCGACGAATGAAAATCGGCTAAAAGGTAAGTATTATTTTTAAGATTTATGAAAAGTATCAAACACCTTTAATAAAATATTAAAAGACTAAGTTTATAATAAAATACTATAATCAATTAATAACACTTAATAATAAATTGCTATTCATTTATATTTTGGTATTTGTAATTTTTTATAAATAAAAATTGTTTGTTTTTATTAAATCGTAGTATTTATTATTTATAGGTAAGTACCTACCCATTGCCATATCTACCTATATATATAATATATTGTACGAGTATATAGGCTATATACAATTATGTCTTTAAATTATTATACTATGTCATAAACTGTTTTTATTTAGGTATCAGGTATTAGGTATATAAAAATATTTTATTTTGGTTTGTTGTGCGACTTGTGCTTGTAAACAGTTAGGTAAGGTACTAAGGTGTACCTATTATTAATATTTGTAAACGACAATGTTGCGAATTAACAATATTATTGTAACTGTCGAATAATATAATATTATATATCCATTGAATTCTGTGTCGATTCGTTTGTTTGACTAGAAAGCTATAAGTAAATGCAAATGGTATATACATAGCCGGATTAAAGGAGACAAGCAAGATTTTAAAAGCGCAATTTTTTTAAGGAAGTCCTATATATTTAGAGATTAAAATTATGAATACAAATAATAATAAAATACATGCAATAAAATTATTAAATGACTATAGATAATATTTTAATTAATTAAACTTCAACAAATTTTATCTTCTATTAGAGAATAATATTAATAAATGCCAAATTATAGAAAAAAAATTTCATATTTATAAAAATAAGTTCTGAATTTTATGGAGGTTTATACATATATGCCCTGGGGCGCAAAATGTCTTAATCTGGCCCTGGGTACCTATATATTTATTTATTTATATAACCTATAAAGGTATATATAATAAGAGAACGAGATGATTTTTTTTATATCGTGTAAAACGTATTATTCAAATCAATTTTGCATTTTACTGATGTTTAATAAATTATAGTTTTAAAATAAAAAACAAAATGAAAATAAAACGACATTTACGACGACACGCGTACCTAGCTTACGTATATAATAAATAATAATGACAACGCATATTACCTATAATATGATGTGACATGTATTTTACACACATATACGTAATAATGAAAGAGCAATCTCGTAATATAATAAAATATATTGGAACACTTCAACACTTGGGTATTAATGATTGAATTCTGAACGTTTTACCCAGTATATTTTGTACGTAGAAATAGGTACATATTGGATTATTATGGAGAAATTTATTAAACTCGTATAGTTTTATCGTTTAGTTATGACGTTTTATCACAGATTCGTCTAGTTTAGAGTATCTACGAATATATTCGTTAATATTGTTATCACTAATACTTAATTGAATATTATATATTTGGCACTTACGATACGAATATACGATGTACCTAGTTGCGTATCGGCCTCGTGTCTACTTGTATTTTTCGTTTTTTTCTTGCTTCTTCTTTTATTTCATTTCGTATTATTCTCATTAATTTTGTCACTCTGTTATCAAGGGTCCATGTCATACCAGAATGAAAACATGATGGCTCTTTGTATACCTACATAAAAAAAAAAAAATAATAAAACATCGTGTCACCAAGTTTACTAAATTTTTTTTAATTATATAATCAATAGAAATTTACAACTACACGTATTGATCTATTTCATAAATTGTTTTTCTCGGTTTGACGTTGAATGCAAAATCATTAATAATATTTTGATCGTGTTTAGCCGAGCTTTTGCTGTATATTCGGATTGGCATTATCAGAATTGTAATTTTTAACAATCTCTCGGGTACCTAACCTATAGAGTGTATAGAATTTTAAATTTTAAATTGTCAAAATAACGAAATTTATAATATTTTTTTGTATTTAATTATCTAATTATATCCCATCATATAACTTTAATTGAGTATGGTAACATTAACACGATTATAATATTATATCGCGTTAATGAAATTTTCATTTATATTGTTAACAATTCTAAAACCATACAGTCGAAGAGACCCGTGACATTCGTTGTTTTCTTTGTCCAACCGAGTTTTACGCCATTTTGTAATAAGTACGTGAATTAATAGCCATTATTAGGTCAATATTTGTGCCTCAACTTTCAATTGCCTTTCGGGCCGTTTGTGGTAGGGGGAAATGACTATATTATGAGTAATGTTATATAATACCAATATACATAAGTACATAGATAATGAAATATAAACCACGAATAATAATAATAATAATAATAATAACAAATACTCGTATATTGGTATTGGTTATATGGTAATAGGTATACCTATATATACTTTTAAATTATTAGCTATGTCATTTCAAAATTTAATACGAAACGAAATATAAATAGATATAATAAATTATATATTATTATTATTATATACGAATTACGAATTAACTTGCGTGCGTTTGTGTGCGAATTACGTATAAGATATAATAACTACATTAAATATTCTATTGTCATTGAGTTTCCGTGGAACGTTTGAAAAGTGCACTATTATACTCGTATAGGTATATAGTTCGTATACCTTATACCTTATACGTAATATTTTATTTTATTTTTTTTTATTTTTCTTTTAAAACGCCATCGATACCAACAGCACTGACTATTCGTGTGTTGTTGTTGTTGTCTATAACCGTATACTCGGTTGCTACGCGGTAAATCGTTAAGTTCGTCGTACGATATAATATAAATGCGTGCGTGCGTTGACGCCGTCGACGTTATCCGCGAACAGTGTACACTCGCCGAGCGCCGCGTCACGGGGTGAATTTCTGGAAAAATTACAAAAGGACATCACCGCACGAAGGTATATACACTATAATCTAATATAATAATATGATATTATATTGTGGTAATTAGTTTAATTATTATAATCGACATTACAATATTATTATTATACGTTTAAATCGTTAATATTAAAAAAACAATTTTATTTGGTAAAATTATATACTCGCTTTTATTATTATACCATTTATACCTATAACTTAAATACGCGAGAAAAAAAAAACACAAAACGAGTAGGTAGTTAGCAAAGTAGTTAATAAGGTAAACGCGCATAACATAGGTCATAGGTGTAATGTATTTATGAATTAATGTTTTAATACAGTCGTAATATAATTTTTGTAGGAAACAACACGCGAGAAATAAAAAATATTTTAAGGTCAAAAATATTAATTGCACAGTGCACACGTGTGCAATCGTTTATAAGTTTTCGATATTGGACGTCACAATTTACATGACAAATAATAATAATAATAAATAATAGGATTGTTGAATACTCGAATCTGTAATTAGTGTAAAGCACACGTTATGGGTATTTATTATACAGTCAAATAATTCAAATTTGAAGAGTAAACTCATTCTAATTGGAAATATTTAGTACGTTTAATAATACGAGTCAGTCACATAATACGAGCACAGTCATAACTACACTATAATTTAATAAATTGTGCGTATAATTACCTATACTAACACATAATATTATTGTATTTAATAATAATATGTATAATGTCGTGTAATTGTACATTTCGTGAAACGGAACTTCATTTTATCCACTTCGCGTAATATTACGCTATCTGGATGTAACATTTCACGAAACGGACAACTAAACTTCACATTAATATTATTTACACTGAATAATATAAATTTTATAATCATACTTAGTATTTACAATAAATTTTAGAATCGTATTCTAGTAATACAAGAAATTCGTCGAGTTATTTAGTTAGGTATATTATAAACTTATAAATTTCGATTCATCGTATGGATGTCCAAATGACTGAACAAGTTCCGTAAAGTGAAGTTTATTGGTGTCTATTTCGTGAAATGTTATCCGGATACGCGAAGGGTATAAAATTAAGTTCCATTTATATATATATATATATATATATTAAGGTGACCATATTTTTGAAAAAATAAAATACAGGACAAAAATATTATCCATAATATTTTTAAATTAATAAGTATTTATTATATATTTATGTTTGGTTTTTTAATCGTGAAAAAATAAAATTTTTAAATCATTAAAGATTAAAATTAAACACATAAAAACATTATTTTGAAAAACATACCGCGATCGTTAAATACTAAGTATAACTATAAATATACGTACGGTTTACCTCGCCAATAACAATGTGATACAACAATAATAAAGGTAAAAAAAAAAAAAAAAAAAATGCAATTGAAAAGTATTAAATACTTATATATTCTATTCAATAATGTCATTTCAAAAGATTCAAAAATTATAAATAAATAGATAAATAGTAAGGCAAAAAACGGGGTTAATATAGGACGGACTTAAAATTACGGGACAAAAAGCGTTCTGAGATAAGTTTGTCAGGAAAACAGGACAAAAAGCCGAAATAAAGGACAATCCTGTATAAAATAGGACGTCTATATTATATAGGTAATAACAAGTGTGACGTGTGAACGCGAATTTCAATGACGATAAAAATATACAGATATGTACTCGTAACGTTAATATATTTGATTGTAATACCTACTTATATTTTATAAAATATGAACTATAAAACTATAATATGTTATAACATTTTGAGGTTGCTCAAATATAATATCGCGTAAAACGTGCTCTGCATGGTATATTAAAATAGACAATAAATAACAGTGTGTTAAATTTTAATATGTATACGGCGTAATCGGATGTTTATAGTAATAAAACTTTGTATTTTAATTTTTAAACGACAGTGCTTAAATTCGTCTGTATATATATATGAGTCTATTATATTATATTTATAGAATGTATAGGTTTTATAGAATATTTAATGCTCCTATACTTTTGTATATCGCGTAAACATTTCCCTAATATTTTTAATTAATTAATTTTACGAATATTCACAATTCAACGTAAATTAATGATTTCATTATATTATTTTACTTACTAACTATATACCTACCATAATAGGTACTGTAGAATACAATTAACCTATTTATAAAATTTTATCTTTCTGAGATACGATTTCACACTCTGTTAATAATTTACGTATATTATTACAACAGGTCGAACATTCATTTCATTAATTACTATTATATGATGTAAGTATGTATATAATAATTATTAATTTACCTATGTAGTTTGGGTTTTTTATTGATATATTATTAAAAAAATATTGATATAAAATAGTAAAAATATTCAATATTAGGTAGGTACATTATATATATTTTATATTACGTTAATTTTGTTCATATTTAAATGTATTAGATAATAATACGGAGCGTTCAAAAAGTAATGCACAGCGATTTTAGCTGTTTATCAACATGACATAATCAATTGATTTTAGCTGTTATTACCTATCTGTTTGTAACGTAAAGTCTTGATAAATACGATGGCATCAAGTGTTAGTAGTTTTTATGAAGCACGTGAAAGAAAGTGAAAATAACAACTCAACTAATAAGTCGCCGGCTCTCATTTCTGCAGTGTCCAAGTATGATACTGCGATTCGTTACAGTGCAAAGATGGCATTAGAGATTCAGTGACGCCGACTGTCGTATAAGCATTGATACAACCCTCGCACTGGTCAATCCACTATGATTATTTAAAATAACACTAACGCGGCTATTCTCGCAACCCTACTCGATGAAGATCGACGCATAACGTTTATGTTGTAATGTAACTGCAGAGGAGTTCTACAAAACATTCTTTACCAAAAAATTACGACCAGAAAGTCGTGAAAAACGATCGTGTATGTTGCATCGCGGCGAGTCCATATTGTACGATAATCTGCTGCCGCATGTCGAAGTATCAGTCGACGCTCTTATGAAGAAATATATGGATGATAACGCTTTAAACAGTCACCGTATGCGATATAAGAAACCCTAGACGGCATAGAGCGGCAGATTTATACAACGTTCTCATTGGTTCTCGAGTTCATGATGATAACGTATACATGTTAATTAATAATTAACTATACCCACACAAATATTTTTACATATTTATTATAATAGTAATGTGAATAAAAATAAGTTTAATATGATATTTTATATATTATTAAGTCTAATTATTACATACAATTATAAAATAATAAAACAATTAATAAATAATAATAGTATTAGTTAATACAATATAGTATAGTATTGTTCATGATCATGGAGCAATTTAATTTTTTGTTTAGTCTTTATAATATAGTAAACATTAAGTATAATCTATTAGTTAGGTAAGTATATTGTAGGTAATATATTATAATATATAAAACATTCTGTTAGAATTATCTAATCGAATGTACCTAATGGTTTTACAATTATGTGTGTTTATTATATTATATATTAATATAGTACATAACTATATACACATTTTAGTAAATGTGGTCAGAATATTGGGGTATATTATTTAATTATTTTAATATTTAATATAATGTTTATATTATATTATACATAATAATTAATAATATAATATCTAATTTGTGATATTTGTATATTGCTATATGAGATACATGATAACAAAATTATTATTTATTCACATCCATCGAGATCTAAGTCGTGATAAGAAGAGAACCAATGAGAACGTTGTTTAAATCTGGCGCTCTGTGCCGTCTAGGGTTTCTTATATCGCTCACCGTATTCACCGGATTTAAGTCCCCCGGATTTTATTTCCAAAATTGAAGGAATCACCTAGAGGAATCCGCTTTTCCAACATTCTAAATGAAGAAGTGACCCGAACGCCGAAGGGTCCGTGAGCTTAACAAAAATTGCCTCTATAATGAGGCATTCAAGCGCTCCCGAAACGATGGAAATCGTTTGTGAAAACTTGAAAAGCAGTGTGATTATATCGAATAGGCGAAGAGCTAAATAATATTGTATTTCGTTTAAAATAAATACTTTTTTATTTATAGCAAATTGTGCTTTAATTTTGAGACAATCAATATTATATTTATAATAAAATATAAAGACGTTATATTTGAAGACATTATTATTTAATGTAATTTACGATATTTTTTGAGAGTCAAAATTTTGAAACTTATTTAATGTTTGAAAATTCTTCTTTTTTCTGTAAAATTCCCTTGTATATTTGTATATGCATATTACATATTTACACAATAATTTAACAGTTATTATAGAAAATTTAAGTCTATCAAAAGACATGTAATAACTAACACGAAAATAATGAAATTAAAGAAAGGCAAAGGGGATGGAAATATATGGTATGGTATTTGATGGTATGGTATGAGTGAGTAGTGAGTTAGTCAGTTGAGGGAATAGTGTTATTATAAAAAATATTAATTTAAGTATTATTACCTTCCTTCCTGTGTCGGAAGGGTTTCGGGGTAATAAGTTCGAAAGTCACCAAGATATATATGATTATACGAATGTTAATAACAGACACATCAATACTAAATTAATTTAATTAATATAATACTTTATTTACTATTACTTTATAAATCTAATTTTATTTGATGTTATTTTTATTGTGAAATAAGATCTAAATGTATCTTGGCTGTTATTAAAAAAAGAGAGTTTATTTTCGGCACATAACAATTATTTATATTCTTATTCGAGTTATATTATTTTAGTTATATCTTAATAATATAAGCATGTTAATATTGTGACTTCACGAATCAGATGATTCGTAAAACCACAAATGGCTATATAAAAATAATAATAATCATTACTTTGACTCAGCGACGATGACTGAAAGTGGAGTTGAACTCGTAGGTTGTATAAGAGAAATAAATAAAGCTGGTGAGTTTGCTGATGAATGAATCCTGCATACGTCGAAACACCGTCAACAACTTCCGAAATAAGTCCTCTTGAAAAGATGTTGTGTGCGTCGGTGTTGGTCGCCGAGACTACGGACCAACACTGCTTGCTGGTAGGTGTCGTCGGGTCGTATTTATAACCTTTTTGGTTCGATCTACAGAAGGCTTTTCCCACGATGCATTATGTCGTGTTAATGAATAGCTTATGGTTTATGTTTATATAAAATGATAAAATATTGATTTTCCCACGAGCCGATCGATTATGTTGAGTTATTATTATTATTAATCCTCTAGTCGCCGACTATGGTTACTTTTTTATTTCATTATAGAAATGCCTTGTTATATTGCGAGTCGCCGATTCCGGCGTCGATTATTTATTTTAATAGTATAAACAAATTTATTGTGGTGTTATCTGGGTATACATGCTCGCCGTCTTCGACGTTATGTATATGTGTTTCATAAAGAGTTGCCTATTCAGACTGTGACGGTGTTTCGATATATGTTGATTCCTTTATTATATATAATGAAATTTGATTAAAAGTTGATCGTTATTTAAACAATATTATAATCTTATTTTATATTAAAATTACAATTAAAAGAAAATGAATAAATGATGATATTTCATAATATCATTACAGGCCACTTTACACAGTATTTGTGGAAAAAGGATTTTTATTTATTATTTATAAAGTTGGTAAATTTACAGATGTATAGTTTCTGTTAGAAAGAGAATAATGAAAATAAAATCTAAAAATGTTCCTTATTATATAACTTAACTTTCTTTTATATTTTTTCTTTTTTAAATTAAACATAATTACCTAATTATTATTAAAAGGATCATTTTTATGTATAATCAATTTAAATTGTTTTTTTTTTTTAATATAATTTTGTGATTAAAAGTTAAAAAAAATAATAGGTATACGTATAATAATTGTTTTATATCGACCGAAGATAAAGAATAAATGAAAAATATATAGGCGTATATTATTGTGTATCACGAATTCGTAGTTGAAAATTTAAAATATATCAACTCATCGAATTTTTGAATCAATTACGTAGAATTAAAATGTTTTTAAACTCATAAAAAACTTTTAATAAACAACCGGATATATCGAATAAATTCCCTTGGACTATATTTTTCCATTACAATGAAATGTACAATAGTTTTATATTAATATGTAATGAGATAGATATACCATAAACTATCAATGAGGTGTTTAAATTTAATTAATAATAAAATTAAAATATATATTTTTTTTTACTTTGGCATTCAATTGTTATATTTTATTATTTATTTTTAGTATCTATTACATTATTATTACTTATTATAAATTATAAATGATAAAAATATTTCTCATACAATAGTATAATAACAATTAATAAGCAATAAATAATAATTTAAACACGATTTGTGTATTATTATTTATGAATAGTGTAATGGCATACTATTTAATTACTACCTATCGTATTATACGTTATTATAAAGTACTATAGTATTAATATTACTAGTTACTATAATATTATAATTAGTTGAGTAATTAATTTCTTACGTTTTATCTAATTATTGAATTGTAGGTACACCGAAATTAAAAAAAAAAAGATGAGCTGATACTCCTGCCGCACAGGATACAGGTGTGCGAACCATAGCGTTTAATTTTATTTATAATTTGAATGCAATGATAAACCATTGCATTCGAAAAAACGATTCTGAGCGAAGTTCAGTCAGATTATAATTTTCGTTTGAACTAAAAGTATCAACTTAAAACAGCTATAAAAAAAAATTTAGATTAGGGATTTTTCTAATATTTTAGTATGATGTTAATTAATATGTAAGTATACTTCAATAAAATTTTCAGACCTTAATACCAAAAATTGACAATTTTATCAAACATTATATACGTAAAAACGAGAATTTTACGAAATATTCAATGTTCAATATTCTGTAGAAAAATTTAAAAAACGGTTCCAAAATTTTACCACATATATATAATAGCTATGTGAGCACCCAAAAAAATTTTCAAGTCTCTATCTTAAAAATTGCCCGAGTTATCGAGAAATATAGAAATTGAATTCGTCAAAATTTCATTTTTCGTGAAAAATGCCGTTTTTTCGTCATTTTTTCGAAGTTTTTTCTACCGCTTATAGTAAATTTTGAGAAATTCGAAAAATGACCTAAATAAAGTACCATCTACATCCACTTTTACATCTGAAACTCGCTATTCGTGAAAATCGAAGCGTTATTTCGGGTAGTAAAAGTGTTTTCAGAATATTTATTTATATGTATGGATTCTAAGATTTTCGTTTTCCTAAAAATATCAACTTAAAACGGCTATAAAAAAAAATTTTGACAATGGATTTTTATAATATTTTAGTATGATGTTAAGTAATATGTAAGTATACTTGAGTAAAATTTTCAGACCAAAATACCCAAAATTGCCAATTTTATCAAACATTATATACGTAAAAACGTGAATTTTACGAAATATTCAAAGTCTAATATTTTGTAGAAAAATTAACATAACGGTTCCAAAATTTTACCACATATGTATAATAGCTATGTGAACACCCAAAAAAATTTTCAGGTCGCTATCTTAAAAATTGCCTGAGTTATCGTGAAATATAGAAATTGAATTTGTCAAAATTTCATTTTTCGTGAAAAATGCCGCTTTTTCGTCATTTTTTCCAAGTTTTTTCTACCGCTTAGGGTCAATTTTGAGAAATTCAAAAAATGACCTAAATAAAGTACCAACTAGATCCACTTTGCTACCGGAAACATACCCTAAATGTCTTCAGAATAAAAAAAAAAAAAAAAAAAAAAAAACAAAAAAAAATCACACATCATTGTAAAACCAATACATTCTTCGCTTCGCTCAGAATCTAAAATTATAATAATATAATAATAAATTCATATTAAATGTTTAATGTATAGGAATAAATATAAACAATATTCTATTTCAAAACCCTAAAAAAAGGTTGTGACGCATAGATAGTATTTTTATAATTGCACTGATAATTATTTTATAACCGTTTGCAAATTATTTTGCAATAGGTACATATTCGTTTTTTAACAATATTAATATCCGAAACTATACAATTTAATTTAAAATATTTGGTCAGCGGAAAATATCCTACTTAGAAGTTACTTTGAAAATTAAATATATTTTTTATCAAAGTGTGTTAACAATCGCTGTGATTTTTTTTCTCAATTCTTTTTGTAGCCCGTACCTGTAGTAGGCACTCGTATATATTCAGACATTCAGACTTCAGACACGACGATGAACACGTATATATAGACACGTAATTTCATATATAATCATAGTCAACGGACGTCGGTGAATAATGACAATTTTATTATAACGCGGTGTCTATAACGAAATAAAAAATGAATATTATACCTTATACCTACTCGTATACCATAACGATTTTCCGCGTCCTTTTGGTCGTACGTCCTATACGGCGTAAATACGTTTGTTATATTATTTTTAGTCACATTTTACATCAACAAGTATTCAAAATACTTTTTTGAACGTTAACCTACAAAATAATATAAGTATTATTTGTATGTGTGTGTATGCGTTTGTCGCTCATTATTTTGTCTAAAAAAAAAAAAATATTATTATTATAATGATTATAAAATAGAACTAGTCCTAATTCGGTGCACTACAGACTTAGTCTGTAACTACTACCCTAATATTATATTACGTATAATAATATTTATTATATCATATTGAAACTAAATGTATTTAATATTGCCGTCTATAATGTATAGGTACAACGCTTGAATGTTGATATAGGTACCTATTTAGATGATCTTTTTATTTTTCCTACCTTTTTCGTAGTACATATTTCATTTTATTTATTTATTTTTTTTTTACTCTATCGCAAAACGCAATACTTTCCGTACCTAACGGAATGTTGCGTGCGTTCGACAACATCGTGTTGTTGGCATGTTTGTTTGCAGTTTATATAGACGTATCGAAATGCCAGTGCACTAAACCGTCCCTGGCACCGGCGTTATATTATTATTATTATTATTATTATTATTATTATTATTATTATTATTATTATGTTGTTCTTCATGAAATCACTCTAGTTTTTCTCTTAATACATTCTTGATTACTGGAATTTATTTTTTATAATATCGTGCACAATGATTTATATGTATATGATAAATATTTATTACGAGTAAGTAATTAAACGAGTTCACACTTTACATGATGAATGATGATAATAATAATACTTGTTTGTCCCTACTCCATAACGATTAGTTGAAAACACTCGAGTGTTTATTTCAATTTGTGAACTTAATAGATATGGACACATGTCAATTGATTCGCATCATATTTTCATCGAACGACGAGTGCAATAACCGCGAGTATCTCGCCTTTTTTTTATTTTTGAAATATAATCTACCTACCTACATGTTTTTTACATTTACCGATAAAGAAATAATTGTCTGTATTGCGTTGTAATAACGATATAAATCGGTCAATCAGACTACCTTTTAATATCACAAAAAGAAAATATTATCTGATATAGGTACCTACACAGTTTGATCCAATAATTGGGTTATTATTTATGTCTTCTGAAAATTTTTAAAATAAAGAGATGACTAATAGTTATTGTATAGCAGAATCCCTTAATTAAGTATATTGATATTGACTTAAAACGATCAAATAGGGGGATTAAATATTATTATGTAATATGTTGAATTCTAAAACCGATAAAAATTATTTAGAAAAATTATATTATCCATTATTTATTTAAATAATAATAACACATTTTACATTTTTTTTTTTTTAACGTTCAGACAAGATTTATTAACGACTTTTAAAATATATTTTAATCAAATACCTATGCCTAGCTATTTCTCATAGGCAATTTTTTTGTTTTTTTAAATTTAAATATTACACATAAATAAAAATAATGTAGGTATCTATACCTAAAATTACGAATTATAATTATTGTATTCATATTTTTAGTGAATAAATTTAATACGAGTACATGAAGATACAATATTTTATACAGAAATATGTTCCTAAATATTAAATAATTGTAAAATTAATCATCATTATGAGTATATTTTATACGTATTATTATATTTCAATTTAAAATGTTAGTGTAAAAATATAAATATTTTATTAACCTGTTG
Organism: Tetraneura akinire; assembly: GCA_021307375.1. Taxonomy (NCBI): domain Eukaryota; kingdom Metazoa; phylum Arthropoda; class Insecta; order Hemiptera; family Aphididae; genus Tetraneura; species Tetraneura akinire. The sequence goes on from JAIUCT010000024.1 coordinate 2,886,871, forward strand.
ATTTAATAATAGGCCTAAGTTTAGATATGATGAAATCTTGAAATATAAAATGTTATGAAGGTACCTACTTAATAAGATATTAATTATATGCTATTAATTTGTTTTATTAATCATGAATTTATAATGTTCAATTTTGTAAAATAATAATATTTGAGGTTGATATATTTAGTAAAACTGATGAACAATAGAAAATTGTTATTTTTATACTAATAAACGTAGGATATTTAATTACCAGCTTGTCATTTTATATATTTTAATGATATACTCGTCCAATATGGTTTAAAATTACAATTTTGTACACTATAAGTAAAATTAAAATATTATTATAAATTTGGATTTATATAATATTTTTCTCATGACGTTGAATATAATAATAAAATATTTGCTTATGGTATGTAATTCTCTTGAAGGGACCACCCTTTAAAACAGGAAACGGTAATGTTTGTTCAATGTTAATATAACAATAGTTGTAGTAAATAATATTACGTTTACTTATTTATACATAATATACGTAATATTATGTATACTAACTCTTTCTAAATTATACTACATTTATTCATATTTAATCACTCCAAATATTGAAATATGTGTTAAATTAGATATTATATAACAATATAAATTTAAAATGATATACAATACAATTGGTGTGTTTATGTTTGATATCTTATTGTAATTATAATTTGGATAATTAATTATATAATGAATATTAGCATAATAATGTTATAATAATTGTTTACGTTTTACGTATTTTATAGTTTTATAGTTTTAAATTTTAAATGTGTTTTATAATAATACTGATATAATAATATTATAATGTTACAGACGAATCCCAAAATTTGGGAAAATCGAAAAGTACCCAATGATAGTTAATTTTATAACTTATAAGTAAATACCTAATGCCAGAATAAAAATACCTATGTTAATATTTTTTGAAAAAATTGAAAATACTCTTTAAAAAACATAGTGAAAAATATGCAGAAACTATGCTTTTATATGAATATATTTCTCTTCAATTCAAAATATATTTATATATACAACAAAAATAAAGATAAACTCATATAATATATAAATTATAAATTGTATAATAAAATATTATAGCTTTAAAAATAAAAAATAAAAATACCTAATATTTGATTTAATTAATTAAATTAGATAAATGACGTATTTTACTATTTTATATTATTATGAAAATTTTTTTTTTCAAAAAAAAAAAAAAATTTTGAATGTGCGTTTTCTGCGACTTGTTGAGAGTCGTTATTGTTATTCCGATTATAGTTCGTCAATAAATAACAACTATTAAATAACATCTACAATATTACATTTGAGCCATTGTAACATAAAATATCGAAAATCCATACAAAATATTCTCAAATATGCACACCTTACAAAAAATTGCAATTGCTTTATACGGTTCGAATTTGTAAAGATAAAAAAATATGCAAAAAAAATGTTATTCTAACCTCTGTATAGTTATGTGTACTTGTGTAATATAAATCATAAAATATGCAATACTTAAACATAATATAAATATAATAATTAAGAACCTTAAATTTAATTGTGGTAAAATTGTGTAAATTGTATTTTTATATTTCGTAACAAAAACGTGGTTTAAATTAGAATGGTTTGTATAAAATACATTCAGTATGTGATTCGATAATGTTATTTTAATGAATTCATTGGAATAACGTAATAAATAATAATATAATATTACAAAATGACTATTTTAGTATGTAGTTATTTGGTTATTTTCAAATAACTTTAGATTCAAAATATCATTAGTATATCATTTTCTCATTGTATAATATGTGATTTTTTATAGTGTCAAGCAGGAGGCTAAAATTTGCATATTCAAGACGTCCACCACCGTTGATACATTGTCCTCAATTTGCGCCGCTGTGATTAGTTGAATAATGATTGTGATTTCTCATCGAGTTATTACGGCGTGAAAGGAAAACATATAAAAAAAACAAACAGAAAAAAGACAAACAATTATTCATTTTATTGAACAAAACTGAAATATATTATTTTATCAATTAATTTATTGTTAATAAACCGCAATCGAGCGCCAACAGATCTTTTGGGTTTCTCACCTTAGATCCCACTTGGAAATGCTAAATGCCACCAAACCGTTTGCCAGTTGCTTCGATCGTTGTTGCAATCTTCGTAGTGGTCTTGTTGTTCTCAAAACCAGTGCACGCTTGTTTCGCCTGTTTAAGTGGCCCATGCGTACACGGTGTTTGTGTTGATCAACTCAACAGGTGTGTGCTGAAGTTCAACAATTTTATTAATTCTCAAATAATTCACTTCTTTTTAACACGTTGTAACAGTAGCAGATTTTAGGAGTGATAATAAGACGATTATCTTTATCATTTCAAACTTAAATTTTACTTCCCTTCTCTTATAATTTATTTTTGGTTACACTATTTGCGATAGATCATATTAAAAGACTACCTACTTTTAATCAAGTTAAAATTTTCGAAAATTTATTTTCCTCATACATAAATGATTTCTAGATCTGTCATTGCATCGTAAATAAGTTTGTTTTTGTGCGTATACAAAAATGAATATAAAAATATTTTATATTATGTTTTTGCACCATGTATCATTTTCATTTACAATTAACAAACATGTTTATTATTATAATGTTTTTAAATAATCGAATGCCTCATTAAATATTAAAAATTCTGATAATCATAATAATTAGAAAATTGTTGATATTAAGTACTTTTTCCAATTCAAATACTGTTTTAGTCTGAATAATAATAATAAATAATAATAACAATTTGTATACCTACATTATTATTCTGTTTTGATTTAATATTCTAACTATCTATTTGTGTATGTTTTTTATTTGTATTAAGTACATATACTTGTTATTGTATTGACGGATATACTGGGGTTCATTGTCAAACTAATTGGGACGAATGTTGGTCTTCGCCTTGTCTCAATGGAGGAGTATGCTTGGACGGTGTAGCCGATTACAATTGTTCGTGTGTAGATGGATATGCAGGTAAATAAAATATTTCGTGATATTACGTTGCAAAATACTAGGTAATAATGCTAATGATAAGTTCTATACTAATAGTATTCCAATGAAATATGTTACTTATTTCACTTAATATATAATATTTGTTAATTATTTGTTTGTTTTTCTGTATCATTGTAGGGCATGACTGCGAATTGAACATTAATGAGTGTCTATCGAATCCGTGCCAAAATAATGGAACTTGTATGGATTTTATCAATGGATTTATATGTCAATGTCCTGCCGGTTATGTGGGTTAGTATTTCTTTATGTTCATATTTCATATATCTATCTCAAACTAAATTGACATTATTACACTAATAATAATAATTTATTTTAAGGCCAATAATATTATTTAATTGTAACTGGATAAATCATTGCTATTATATTGTTTATCATATTATATTTTTATAAATGAAAAGAATGTATTTAACTTTTGTAATATATTTAATATTAGAAAAACAAAATATAAGACACAGTTGTACATAATGTGTGAGAGCAAAAAGATAGTAGTATAACCTAAAATAATAAATAAAACAAAATAATAATAATAATAAATTTATGATTAACTGATTGTATTGATAATGACATTATGATAACACTCCCTCTCAATACAAGCCAAAAAAAAAATAATAATAATTAATAAATAAGTAAACAACAATTAACATTGGATCTAATATATCCCTAACAGTTTTCTTAGACGTTGGTAAGTGGTAGCTGGTAAGGATTTTGTTAATATATCTGCAAGTTGATCTGTAGATTGAACGTAAACAATATTTACTTGCCCAACTTCCACATATTCACGAATGAAATTGTATTTGACATCAAGATGTTTTAGACGTTGATGTTTTCGTGGCTCGTTAACTACACATATTGTAGATTGATTATCCTCAAAAATCTTAGTTGATTCTTCAAGTTTACATCCCATTTCATTTAATAAACCACGAATCCAAATACACTCACTCACTGCTGAAGATAACGCCACATATTCTGCTTCCGTAGTTGATAATGATACAGTGGTTTGTTTTTTACTGGCCCAGCATATTGTATTACCAAATGCTTTGAATATATACCCACTTGTTGACCGTCTATCTGCAATATCGCCTGCAAAATCCGCATCACTGAATCCAACTAGTACATTGTCAGAATCATGTTTGACAAAATTTAAACACATAGTTTTCGTTCCCTTTATATATCGAAGTAGTCTCTTCAAACATATCCAGTGATAATTAGTAGGATCTGATTGTTTTCTACTAAGAAAAACTACCGAAAAACTAATATCAGGTCGAGTATGTGTAGCAAGGTACATTAAACATCCAATAAGTTCTCTATATGGAGCTGTTGTTTTGATGCTATCCTGGTTAGGTGAAAACTTATTTTCCATTGGTGTACTGATAGGTTTTGACTGGTCCATGCCAAATCTTTTTAAAATTTTATCAATATAGTTAAATTGATGAAGTTGAATTGTTTGTTTTTCATAATCTCTAATTATGTTCATTCCTAGAAAATGTTGGGCCTCGCCTAGATCCTGCATTTTAAACTCTTTGACTAGGATTGATTTTACCATATTTATTTTGTTCATAGAATTACTTGCTATAATAATATCATCAACATATAACAAAAGATATATTATAAAATCTGGACCAATATCTATGTACAAACAATTATCTGAATTACATCTTAGGAAATTCTGATTAATTATAAATTTATTGAACCTATCATTCCAACATTTTGAGGATTGTTTCAATCCATATAAAGAGCGATTCAGTTTACATACTTTCTTATCTCCTTCCATCAAAAAACCTTCTGGTTGCATCATATAAATATTTTCAGATAAATGGCCATTTAAAAATGCTGTCTTCACATCCATTTGATGCAAAATCAATTTATAGTAGTTGGCATTTGATAATAACATTCTAACAGTTACCATGTTAGCTACTGGCGCATAAGTTTCATGGTAATCAATCCCATATGTTTGACTATATCCTTTTGCGACCAGTCTTGCCTTATATTTATAAGGAATACCTAGTTGATTATTTTTTATTGTAAATACCCATCCAGATGATATCACTTTATGATTCTCAGGCTTATCTACCAAGATCCATGTCTCATTTTCTTTATGAGCATCTATTTCCTCCCTCATCGCTTGCATCCAGTTTTCTTTATTTTCTCCAGATATTGCTTCTTTGTACGATTTTGGAATGCCATCTAAAACACTTTCTACTGACATTGCTACACTTAACGATGTATCATAATCTTTTAACCAAGATGGTGGATTTCTTACTCTAGTTGTTTTTGTTGGTTGATCTATAAATTCATTCAAATCTTCATCATCATTCAATGTTTGACTCTTAGGATATATATTATCATCATCAATAGAAATCTTCTCAATGCCTTTAGTATGCTCCTCAGTTCTAACATTATCATCAACATAAGTTTCATTTTTCTGTAAGTGATTTGGTGTTTCATGAAAAATAATGCTACGACCAACAACAGTTTTTCTTTTTGCTGTGTCAAATAATCGATATCCCTGTGAAGCATAACCAACAAATATATATTCATCAGATTTCATATCCCATTTTTCTCTCTTATGTTTTGGTTTGATCAAGAAAGCTTTACATCCAAAAACTCTTAGCTTGCTTACATCTGGTTTATTACCATACCATAGTTCAGCAGGTGTGACTCCATCCAAAGCTGATGTTGGTAGCCGATTAATCAAATATGCAGCCGTCTGTATACATTCCCCCCATAATTCCTTAGACACAGCACTTTCAATAAGCATCGAACGACATTTCTCTGTTAAAGTTCTATTCATCCGTTCTGCATGCCCATTAAGTTCAGGTGTATATGGTGGAGTAAACTGAATTTGGATTCCATTTTCTTCACAAAACTTTGCCATTTCCTTTGCAACGTATTCGCCACCATTATCACATCTCAATCTTGAAATTTTACATCCAAATTGGGCTGATGCTAATGCCTCAAACTTTTTAAACATTTTAAAAAGGTCACTTTTTGCTTTTAACAAGTATACAAAAACAAAATGGGTAAAATCATCAAGAAATGTTACAAAATATTTCTCACCTTGCCAAGATGTTGGTGTAATTGGCCCACAAATATCCGTATGAATTAATTCTAGTGGTCGCTTGGCTCGTGTTCTGTTATTACCAAAAGGTGAAGAGGTTTGTTTAGATAGAACACACACATTACAATCATTTAATCTACCAGACGTATCTAAGTTTAGTCCTATGACCATATTTGACAACTTATGAAGATACCCTTGTGAGACATGTCCAAAACGTCGATGCCATAAGATAAAATCACTGTGATTGTTTTTACAAAGATTTGTTGATGTCTCAGTAATAAAGTTATTTATAATATCAAAATTAACTTCGTAAAGGTTACCTTTTCTTTCTCCAATTGCAATAAGAATATCCTGTTTCATTATTTCTACTTTTCCGTCATTTAATAAAATATTTAAACCAGAGTTTTCTATTTTTCCAGCTGACAGGAGGTTTCTTCTCAGACCAGGTACAAATAGAACATCTTTGATTGTACATGTTCTTTTGGTCTGTCTATTTAGCGAATGCAGGCAATCTATTTCCCCAATGTGGGTAGCAATTAAATTTTCTCCAGCTTTTGCAACACCTATAACTATTTTTTTATCAAGTAATTTATAACGACAAAATATATTACTATCATTTATCATGTGATCTGTTGCTCCTGAGTCCAAATAAAAAGAAACAGTACCCCGTTTATTCCAAGAATTTTTTGATTTATCAGATAAAAATACAACATGATTATCATCATGTTCATAAGACACAAAATTTACTTGTTCTGTTTTGGCTTGGTCTGCTTTAAATTTTCGACAATGTGACTTTTTGTGACCAGGTTTCTTACAATAATAACACCATATTTCATTCCCTTTCGATTGGAATGCTGCTGCACCTTGCATTCCTTCAGACACCTGACCCATAATAATTTCATCCTCTTTGTTGGACCTTCTCTTTATTTCTTCATCAAGCAATCTTCTTTTTACAAAATCAACAGTTATTTTCTCATCAGCAAAAGTCTCTATTGCCGTTACTACTATGTTATAAGACTCGGGAAGAGTCAACAACAACAAACAGGCTACCATCTCTTCTTCCATTTTGCAACCGGCATTTTTTACTTGCCTATGTAGCTCATCAAACCGTATTAAAAATTTCTCCATAGACTCATCTTGATACTTCATTGTTAACATCTTCCTAAGCAAATATAATTTATTGGACGTACCTTTGCGTTCAAATGTATCACATAATCTGCTCCATATGTGCTTTGCTGTAGGGCTATCTTTAATATATTCGAGATGAGTATCGGCCACACACTGTACCAATAACGCAATTGCATTTGCGTCATCCTTATCAAACTCCTTCTTTCCATCTACATCAGTCGGTGAATCAGTTGTAAGGCAGTAAGCAACACCATGCTTTTTGAGAAGTACTTCAACTCTAAACTTCCAGTTAGAGAATCCTTCTCCATTAAACTGTGTTATACCAAACCTCTCTTCTGTGACTGGGCCCATAACCTATTATATTTTTATAAATGAAAAGAATGTATTTAACTTTTGTAATATATTTAATATTAGAAAAACAAAATATAAGACACAGTTGTACATAATGTGTGAGAGCAAAAAGATAGTAGTATAACCTAAAATAATAAATAAAACAAAATAATAATAATAATAAATTTATGATTAACTGATTGTATTGATAATGACATTATGATAACATATCAATGGGTACTCGATTAGTGTTTTAGTTTAGTAATCTTATAAACATTTTTAGGTAAACGACTAATATTTTGTTTATTGGTTGGTGATTGATGAAATTATTATTAATAATTATACGAGTACCGGAGTACCTAATTATTATTATCACTCTTCTATAATAGATAAAAATAATTTATTGTTTATTATTAGTTATTATTTTATTAATTAGTAAAAAATAAATAT
>JAIUCT010000024.1:2894895-2916963 GCA_021307375.1 Tetraneura akinire
AAGAGTTAAATTATAAATTATAAATTTAACCACAACTCCACAAGTTAACACAGACTGATAAACCGCACATAATAGTGACTAGTTAATTGCCTTGTTAATAATATGTTTTTCGTATGCGTGTGTTCAATCGAAAACTCTTACGTTAAATAAGATTAGATAAAGATAGTAATGAATAGATATGCCAATCTTGTTCACCATGCGTTCACGAAGAAGCTAGGTGCTTTTTCGTTATTCTTTAGTTAAACTTTCATGATACAGTTAAAATATACAAACAGGCAGTCGAGCAGGCACTTTAATGGAATGGAAGATAATATATGCAGATTTTCGAACCAATTTATTATTCTTCTAATGTAATGCCCAACAATGTTAGCACTGCATAGGCGTACCTATTCTATCCATTAGTCATTATCTATGTAAATAAGGACAAATATTATAATAATATACCTAATCTTGGTATACGAGTATGTATTGTGTTATTTTTAGGAACAAATTGTGAAGTTGATTTAGCTGTATGTAATTCAACGGGTGAAATACTGTGCAAGAATGGTGGTGAGTGTATTGAAGGTCCTGGTATTTCTTTTTCATGTAAATGTTTACCTGGTTAGTATATTTTATAATACACACACAATTATCTATTATGTATAATTTATATTTATATTATTGTTATTATTTTTATCGTATATGCCTCTATGAAATTATTCTATCATCAATAAAAAATATAATAATGAAAAGGGAATTATGTATAATTATTTAGACTCTAGAATAACCTGGAGTATAATGGTGCATGGGGCAAAATTAACTATTGTGTATAATTAATTAAATATTTGCCATTTGTCAAACCGTTTTGTTATTTTGATTTTGCTATCATAGCCAAACGTAATAAAACATTTTCTTCAACACTTGATGAAGTTCTGGCGTCATTATGAGCTAAAGTATTAATTTTATTCATTTGATGTAATATTTGAGTAGTATAGTGTATAGAAGTAGTATTAAACACTAATTAAAATTTACTATTGTTACTATATAAAGTTTATTTTTAAGTTGATATTTTTTTAATTTAATTTTTATTTATAGTAATATTTTGCTGTTCTTTAATAAAATGTTGTTTTAATTTTATTTGTTTTATATACAGATTTTTTTATTTATATATAATGATTAAAATCATAACCAATTTTCAAGTTCTTTGAATAATCATGGAATAAAATATATTCTATGAATTAATTTAGGGAATGCTCTTTTACTCCATTAGATGCGCACTTTTACCCCATTCATGGAGTAAAAAGACGCATTTATTATAGTTTCTAATTGCTTAGAATTTTTGGTATATGATTAACTAAAATCAACTTTTGACTCGAAAATTGCAATTTATGTAATTTGTATAATAGGATAACATAACAATACATCTAAAATGTGTATGCTACCACATAACATCTGTTAAATAGAAAGTGTGCCATTATACCCTAGGTTACTCTATTTATAAGGGATGTATAGTATATAAAATATATAATAATATATACAATATACATGAATACTATACTATGTTAGAAATTATAAAATGGATAAATATATTGAAATTTAATGAATCCTGATGATCTAACCTAACCGATAATTTTTTATTATACTAGGTGTTTCACCAGATTTTTTCACAGCAATTTTTTCATAGCTGTTTATCTATTAAGTATATTTATTTAATATCTGATTTTTGAAATTTATTTATGTATATACAATTCACATTCTTCATTATTAAGTATATATTTTTTTTGAGTACTCAAAACCAAAATAAAAAAAATGAATTTTTGTTTTCATATTTCTGAGGTAGCCAATTAATCAATTTTATTTTTCTAAAAACTTTAGTAATTGAATTATTGATTTGTGTAAAGTTTTTAGTAGGTAAATTCAATAATTTATAATTATTTAATATTCCATGTATACAAACTGCAGCGTTTCATATTTATTTCAAAACAAACACAATATTATTAAGGTGTATCAATCTTTGTTTATTGTAATTATATTTTAAATGATAAATGATAACGTAACATTTTAATATGATAACAATAATTAATTGAAAATGGAATCGCCGCGAAATGATCAAAATGTTATGATTTCTAACCGTTTGTTGACAGTGCAGATACATTATTCTCCATTTAATTAATCAAAAATTCATTTTATTTTACATTTATTCATTTAGCCATAAGTTTGGCCTACATTATAATTTTTTTTTTTCAATTAAATTTTATAATTTTAAGTAAAGGAAATTCTACAAATTGACTATATCTTAAAATTAAAAAAAAAAATTATAATAATAAAAAATATAATTTATATATACTGGTAAAAATCAGTTTTTAAAAATATGTGATAGATCAAAAGTTATTGACTTTGGACGAACCTGATAGAACACCTTGTAACTATGATTTTTCACCATTGTTCTTATTTATATATATTAGTACATTGTCATATTTATAATACATGAAATTTATATTTCAGGATGGAGTGGTCGAATTTGCGAGGATGAAATTGACCAATGTCAGAGTCGACCGTGCAAAAATGGTGGTCTATGCATCAACAAACAAACGTCGTATTCATGCTCCTGTCTTTTCGGTACAATGTGTTATTATATAATATACGTATATATTGTGTACCTTCAAACCGCATTGACGTAGTTAAACTTCTGAGTTCTGATACGTGAAATAGTGTTTGAGGTTAGATTTAAAGAACAGAAATTTGTAATTGCGAAACTCGAAATATTGCCATATTTTAATAATTATGGTGTGTTATTCGCGAGTTGCATGTTACAAAGCACAACCATTAGTTACGTCGATGAACTATTCATTCGACATAATAAACTGCCAAACAATATTATAAAATTATTTTAACGTCATACCTTAAACAATTGGTGAATCGCGTTGTCATTTTCAGGTTACACGGGACGTGACTGTGACGTGGCGTTGCGTTTGTGCGATGAGAATACATGTCAAAATCATGCTCTTTGTTTAGTTGAGGACCAGATGTCAGTTTGTTACTGTGTTCCGGACTATCATGGAAAATACTGCCAATATCAATATGACGAGTGCCAATTAGGATTTAGGTAATAATTGGTTAAATTAAAATATAATAATTTGGTATAATTAACGTTATCGAAAGAAAAATATAAAATTTTAAAACTCATCATGATAATTTAGTTTGTTTTATCTATATACCATAGGCGCAACTAGAGCCTAAATATTGGGGGTGCTAAAATTATGTACCTAACAAAAAATAAACCGTGCCCCCACACCATCAAGTGCTATTTCCCAATTATTTATGTCTTTATGAATCACTATTACAATTCTAATTAAACATATTTTATTATCCTAATAAGTAGACATTTACAATTTATATTTTTTCTAAGTTTCATGCAGTATTATCAATTTATTATATTCATAGATTACAATATTATAAGACATTTGAACAAAATAGTTCTAAATAAAACTTTAAAACTTAAAATTGACAGTATTTTACTGTAATTATTATAATAAGACCTAAAGAAAACAAGGGGTGCTAAATATTAACTCAGGGGTGCTAAAGACCCTCTTGCGCCCCCCTAGTTGCGCCTATGCTATATACGTGTCTATTTATCTATACATTTGATGAATACGAGATAATTATATAAAATATTATTTCCCCGTAATCTGGTATTACATAAAATTTGGTTTATTCGTCTCAAGTGTAGTAATAATAACAGAATGAAAGGGTCAATGTCAAGGGCATGTTAAAGTTAAAATAAATAAAAGTTGCGTTGAAATAACAGGTGCGAAAACGGCGGAACGTGCGTGGATGGTGTAGATGGTTACACGTGCACGTGTCCTATAGGTTCGACGGGCGAATCGTGTGAGTGCGGATGGGAGGACGATGACCGCTCGGCCAATTGTAGTAGTTCTTCGCTATATAACACGAGTAGCACCGAAAGAACGACCACTGTCGGCCGGCCACATGACACAGGGACGACGGCGTGGACAGAAGACAGAATTCCCGTGCAATTCGGGACTACGTTCGCAACGTCCAAGGGATCGTTTCCAACGGATTTTAGTATCTACGTTACTTCGGTGACAACCCCTTTCGGTTATTATTCGCACGATGACAACGTTTCCTCGCCAGTTCCGACTTCCGACCCCACTTCCGATCGGTACACCGCAACGTCCTTAGTCACCGAGACTGTCTATTCAGAGTGGACGGATCATCAAAGTCAGTGGACTGAATCGCCTTACAATATGAACACAGAGATCAGCACCGAACCTTCGGTTCGTGTGGACGATGGTTCAACTATAAAAACCTATGAATACGATACGACTCCAATGGTTCGGCGGTACAGTACAACGGAAAACGTGGCATCGCCGAGTACCCGTAGATCGGCCACTTGGTCAACCGCCGGCACGCTAAAAACGGAGCGGACGAATCCGACAACACTTTCGACGTCGAAATCCACGATAAACTACCACGGGTCCGTCGCTACCGAACAGGACGTAGTTTTTACTACATTCTACGATGAAATAACCACAGATTTCGATTATAATTTAACCGGATTTACCGATCCACGGGTCACTGATCACATCCCGGGCTTTGAGGAAAAGAGTTGCACAAACGTTTTGTGTCTGAACGGCGGAACATGCGAGAGATCGAAATCAGGACCTAAAGTAAGCATCTAACTTGATTATTATTCGTTTTTAATGCTATCGTACGTTTAGATCATTTTAAACGGTTATCACTTAAAAAAAAAAAAAAACTGTTATCTCGTTTTCAGTGTAAATGTTCGTTCGGGTGGACCGGTGTGACTTGTGCTGAGAAAATCGCCATCAAAGTCTCGGCGTTTACGGGACGATCGTTTCTTAGCCACAGACTCTCCAACCGTTCCGGTGCCGAGATATCGATGGAAATACGAACGCTAGCACCAAATGGTATTCTCTTTTACGCACAAGTCACTACACATATGTACATGTGCCTATATCTACAGGTTAGAAAATTGTTTGTCCGATGTAATAATTAAAAAATTTTAAACAGTCGAAATTATTTAATTATGTAATAATCACAAAGAATAATAATTATTAGTGATTTTGAATATTATATTTTCACGATTATATTCATCTAAATAAAATATACCAAAGAATAAAATATTATTGTTAAGTATTTTATTTATCTACGTTAACTAATATATAGATATTAGTTCCATACAATTAATTTAAACTATTAATTGCAGGATGGTTTGTTAAAGTTTCAATTCTCCTGCGGAGTTCAAACAATGTTATTCAGTGAAACGAGATATCGAGTAAATACGGGTCATCGTTTGTTGCTGACAGCCGCGTAAGTGAATATGTAATATTATCGAAATCAGACATAAGTAATAGTAAATGATATTTACATACATTATATACGTGTTAATTTATATATAATAGTCTTAATAGAATATATTATAGTCAATGGTAAATTTATGCATGGTTGTACTTGTTCGATTTTTAGATTGGAACATGCCATATCGCATTCCATGTCAGATCATTGTAAAGCATCACTTAGGGTTAACGACACAGTAGCCATGAGCGGCGAACAAGCGGCAGACACATCGTCAGCGAAAACATCGAAAAAAATAGCGCTTTTGTATTTGGGAGGACTACCACCTGGTCAAAACGCTACGTTCGAACTTCCGGTCACCACGGGTATTACCGGATGTATTTCGCGTTTACAAGTGAGAGATTTATTGATAATCTACGAGTTTAAATTATAATTATAGCTTCAATCCATATTATTACAATAATACCCGTTTAATACAATATTATTATAATTTATAATATAATATATAATTTCATGTCACAGGTCGATGAAGTAGTCCATAACGTATATGAAAATGCCACCGATGGATACGGTGTAATAGAGTGTGCTTCTTTGACGTGTTTATCCAGTCCATGTCAGAGTTATGCCACGTGTGTAGAATTTGGTGACTCGTGGAATTGTCTTTGTCCATCGGGGTACGTATATCATACACCATAATAATGTAGTTTAAGTACAGTAATATAAAATTTATCTAAAATTCAGTCTGTTCTTTTTTTCTAGATATTTAAGTACATTTTTATGTATTTAGGTGTACATTTTATTATACTTATTGACATATGAAATATATATAATATATATTATTCATAATTTTATATTTGTATGTACGCATTTTCTAGTCATTCATATTATATTAGAAACTATTATATATATAATATATATTTATTATTCACCGGATTCGATCAGTAGATATTTGGTGAACCACTCGTATAATATTCATCACTTAAACATTTCACTTTATATGTCTTTTTTCTGTTTATAATACCAATAATATATTTTGTTAATAAGTATTAAAAATATCCCAACCGTGAATTATTTACGTAGTATTTATAATTTTATTCTTCTATAGCTTATACTTAAATAAAAAATATATTTATATTAGTTACTATAGGCACTAGAAACTAACAAATTTGTTGAGCAATTAATAAATGTTTACTATGGTTTTAAGAGGCTACTCTACTGTCATTTATGATTGTGGTAGTCGTAAATGAATATTAGTGTGTGTCTAGTACAGTCCCGCATAGCGTAGTATATGTAAAAAGAAGGTAGTACGCACATGCACAAAGAAAAACACAAGGAGAAATATATGAAAAAAAATTGAACAATTTAGCAGTTTTTTTGACAAAAAAACATGTAGTTGAAATGATCGAATTTCAATTTTGAAAAAAATATTTAGATTCAGCTACAAATTTATAAGAGATCGTACAAAGTACTTTTTTTACATAATTAAATTTATAATTCATTAATTGTATTTTTAAAAACTTAATTTTTTACAATATTTAATCATATTTTTATGTGAGTAGAAAATTAAAATTGACAAAAGTACGACGTGCGATCTCTAGAACACTTATTTCTCAATTCTAATCTTCTTTCAGAATTGAAATCCGATCGCAGCAACTACAAGTAATATTGTCAAGCGTTTAGGTAGTTTTTAACAAAAATTTTGGGAGTAGAGAGGCCCCATAGAACAGATTTAAATTCCTAAAAATATTATTATTCTCTTATACAATATTTTCAATTAAACTTTATCTCTATTTTAATATTTATTTATAATATACTATTGAGTATTGATTATAAAACATTGAATATTATAAATTTATAATTTATTTATTACATGTTAACGAGATATACTTTTTAATTTTTTTTTATTATAATTTATAATATTTTTTAATTCTTCATTATTTTTTATTATTAAATAGTATTATAAAATATGTATATATATAACATATATAAAATAATTATTTATGAACAATATTTAATCATAAATTAAAAATTAGGTTACCTATATGAATTTTCTAAGTAGTGATGAATACTATTTTAATCAGTTATTCTAAATCAACAATATTCAGAAAATTATCTATTTGATACATAATATTTGATGGATAATCTATGACGTTACATTATATTTGTGGTATTTTACCAATTAAAATAATTATTAATAAACATTATTATTTATTATATATAAAGATTTGTTGGGAAAAATTGCGAACGGTCAGTATGCGAAAACAATCCATGCAAATTTGGTGCTACTTGCGTAATTTATCCAGGAAGTGGATTTATTTGTTTATGTCCCCTCGGAAAACATGGAATGTATTGTGAACATGGTGAGAAATCAAAAATGTTAACTACAGGGTTCGGAAAAATATTCTCCCTAGTTTTAAAGGCAAATAATAAAAGAACAACTTTAGTTATTAATTTTTTCTCTACAGATATTTATTTTGCAATATTGGAAATTTACATTTATTTAGTTTTAAATAAAATTTTTGTCAAGTGGTGCCTTTTATTACTAGTACATTGATCCAAAAAAAATGAACAGTTTTGCATAACTTTTTCAAGCATCTCTTGAGGTATTTATGACATTGCGCACTATATTGTGACGCAATCACTATGATGAGGCTTTTGGTGTATTTCTTGTGAGCTTTATTCACTCCAATATCGAAAATTTTATTTATTTCACAGTCAGAAAGATGAAAATGTGCTTCTTCAATAAAAAAAAAAATTGCGGAACGAGCGAAGTGAAGAATGTATTAGTTTTAAAATGATGTGTGTCTTTTTTTTTTTTTTTTTTTTTTTTTTGTCTGAAGACACTTTTACTACCCGAAATATTGCTCCGATTTTCAAAAATAACATATATTTCCGATTGGAAGGTGGATGTAGTTGGTACTATAATTAGGTCATTTTTCGAATTTCTCAAATTTGACCTTATGCGATATAAAAATTACTAAAAAATGACGAAAAATTTTTTTTATAGCTGTTTAAAGTATAAAAAAGTGTTGGATGGGATACTGGTGTGGAAGGGATACAGGTATAAAGAGGATAGTGTTGAATTTTGATTATAATTTGAATGCAATGATAAATCATTATATTCAAAAATGATTCTGAGCGATGTACTGTCAGATTTAGGTATTTAAGTGATTCATTTAAGTATTTTGTGATAAATTATTTATATTGAATGTGGAGACTGATAAATGCAAAAATTTTAATCAGTACATATTATAATTATCTGATGAACATCTGTATCCCTTCCGCACCGAATGGGGTTCCTTGCTTTTTTCAATGAATTTTCCACAGAAAATGCTCGTTGTTGGATTGATCACGACATGGTTATTACTGAAATAATTATTAATCGTAACATAAAATTCCCATCCGCAACATAAATAAACTCAATTTCCATCGTTCTATGATTATAAATCACTATTACCTTGCTGAAACTAGGGAGAACTGTTTTGCCGAACTGTGTAGTTTTTTTATAATTAATTATTTTTAAAGTATAATTCATCAATTATAATAAAAAAAATTAAAAAATATATGTTATAATTAAATATTAATATTTTTGCTTTATTACCTATATTATGTACTATACTTACATATTAATTCTTAGATAAAATTAAGAAAATTATCTTAATTTTAAATTTAAAACATATATTTTATATTCTTGCAGTATAAAATTCAGAATTCTCTAATGAATATAAGTTAAATTGATAATTAGTTATATAGATTAGGTAAACAAATTGGATATTTATAGCAATAATTTAAATAATTTTATAGTATTAAAAATAAAAAAAAAGTATTATATATTTCTATACTAATATATTCATTTATTTATACTTATTCATTATTTGCCACAAAAAATAACAATTCAATAACTATTTGTTTTTTAGATCTAGAGATAAGTGAGCCATTTTTTCCGGGAAGTGTTAGTGGACTCTCGTCATTCGCTGCATACTCTATTCCAGCTGAAATCCATCAAAGTTTCGAATTATCAATGCATTTCATGCCGAATTTCATGGACCAGATCTCTTTAATGATGTATATTGGGCATGATGCATCCACCGATCATGTAGCATTGAGTTTCATCAAAGGGTATATTGTTTTGACGTGGAATCTTGGGGCTGGAGCGAGACGAATTTTCACACCGAAGCCAATAAACTTTCAACCAAAAAAGACTCACGTTGTAAAGTTAGGACGATATGGAAAAACTGCATGGCTCGCTGTAGATAACTTTCCGAATATTACTGGACAATCAGTCGGTCGTTTATCTCAGTTAAATACAAAACCTATTCTCTATCTTGGTAACTAATATATAATGTTATTTATTTTTATATACAGTTTATTCTAATATATATTTAGAGGAGAAATTTTCTCTTGATCCAGATATTTGAAAAAACAATTGACATTAGATGAATTATTAATAAATAATAATAATTAATAGTATCAGATGTTTGGTAATTTCTTATAATCCTTAGTTAATTGATTTTCTTTATTTATATTTTCTGAATACGCCGTGCATGAAATTCTGTGAGCATAAGTGCGATTACAAATTATAAATAGTGGTATGAAAATTTTAGATTTTGAGCAAAACGAAAAATGTATTGGTTTTACAATGATGTGTGTCTTTTTTATTATGTCTGTAAACATTTTTTCTACTAGAAATAATGCTCCGATTTTCACAAATAGCATATGTTTACGATTGAAAAGTGGATGCAGTTGGTACTTTATTTAGGTCATTTTTCGAATTTATTATGAATAAAATGAATTCTATGCAATTGGAAAAACTACTAAAAAATGACGAAAACCAGCATTTTTCACGATAACTGAAATTTTGACGAATTCGATTTCAATATTTCATGTTAATTCAGAAATACTAAATTTAGGGAGACGAAAATTTTATGGGGTGTTCTCATAGGTTGTACTTATATATATACAGGGTGATCAGAATTTCATGTTACAGCAATTTTCTCTGTAAATATTCGAAATATAGAAAATTTTATAATAAAAAAAACTATTTAGTTTTATATAATCTAAAATTATTTGTATGTTAAAAAATTGTAAATTCCCTTATGTGGGGTTTCAGGGATCAACATTGAAAATCAAATGGTAACCCTTATTTTTTATACATTCATTATATATTATTTTTATATACATTATTATATTTATTATTATATACACTTGTTTAGATATTTTATTCTAATTTTTTCTTGTTTGTGAATTGTACAGAAAATGTCTGTAACATGAAATCTGATCACCCTGTATGTGATAAATTGTGATACTGTTAAATTAATATTTCTCCAAAATATAGACTTCTGAATATTTCCTAAAATTCTCGTTTGCATCTATATAATGTTTAATAAAATGGAAAATTTTAGGTTTAAGGGTCTGAAAATTTTATTGGAGCATATTCACATATTACTTAAAATGTTACCAAAATATTTATTAAAATCCCAAGTCTTTTTTTTTTATATGAAGTTGATATTTTTAGTGTAATCGATAATCGTAGAATCTACATATAAGTGTTTTTTTTATTATTAATCAATACTTTTACAATAATGATTAATAAAAAAAGACAACAAATTTTGAAAAAATATTTATCATTGCATTCAAATTTTAATCAAAATCCAACACTATCCTCTTTAGACTTTATCCCTTTCACAGCAGTATCAACTCTTCTTTTAATATTTACACATTATAGAAGTACACATTGCTTAACTTTTATTTATGTTTAATTTTTGGGATTGTTTTATTAGAGGAGGCTTGTGCCTATATGTCTATGAATCTATTAACTAATTATATGTGTTTATGATACGTATAAAAACTATTGAATTTGAGTTTTCTTGGTATACCACATTCCCAATAATAATTAAATTTTTATTTTTAGGTGGTCACGAGTCCCCAGGAATGTCTGACCTACCACACGATTTGCCGTTGCACACGGGGTTCGTGGGTTGCATGAGTTCAGTTAAATTAATGGCAGGTCATGTGACTGTTCCGTTAAGTCTCTCGCGCGCTTATTCCACTGCAAATATTGGTAGGTCCGTGTCACAATGTTCAACCAATGAATGTTATCGAAACAATATATGTCAGCATAGTGGTGCTTGCATTCAGCATGGATCTTCACTAGCGTAAGTTTATATAAATAAACTTACATAAATATGACTTATTTATAAAATTATAATATACGTATAATGTACATTTCACTTAAATGGCAAAATTAAATATTTAAGTCTATTAGTCTAATAGTTGTATAAATCGAAATAGGAATATTTTCAGAATGAATAAGGAACATACTAGAATACGTATATATAGAATGGTTCACCATTATTGAGAACACAGAACAATGTCATTTAATTAGCCGATGAATCGCTGCCCTATTTATATTATCGATTATTATTCTGCACAAACCAATCGATGACGTTTTAGTTTTAAATTATGACTATAACATTTTTAAGAACAACTTCTTAATAATGATCGTTTTAATCACGTTTATTTAGTATGAGATGTATATTATTGTTCCGTTATGCATGCATGTTATATTGCCATATATTATATATAGATATTGTTACCTACTACCGATAAGTGAATAAAATTTCTAAAAAATAATAATCGTTTTATTCAAATTTTTTACTAAAATTAAGTTTTTTGCTATTAAGAATAAATGCACTTTCCATAGTGCAAGCATATAAGGAAAATGTATTGAAAACAAATTTAATAAGTGTATGGTGTATCTACCTACACTTAGAAAATTCCCTTATTAATACAATTATTATTATTATATTTTGGAATCTAAGTATTAATTTTAAAGATAAAATTTAAAATATAATTATTAAGAAATCCTATTTTAAAGATAATCAAGAGTATAAAAATAACATCATAAAACACAAATATTTTAGATGCGTGTGCGATGACGGATGGTTCGGACCGGTGTGTTCGCACCGGTATAACGCATGTGATTCGACTCGGCACAACTGTTCAGGCGGGTCGACTTGCGTGCCCGTTGGTGACGGATACGAGTGTGATTGTCCGGCCGGTCGTTCTGGCAAATATTGTGACCTCGATGAACGGCTATCTGATGTTAGATTTCTTGGTAAACGTTCGTTCTTGTCCGTGTCCACGGTGGAGCTAAATATGCAACAGTTCAGCGTCGAGCTCGAGATCAAACCGTACGATGAACACGGGATCGTATTTTTTATTAAACACGATACCTCGCGAAAAATGTTCCTGTGTTTATCGATGTACGGAGGAGTATTGGAGTTGAGGATTACTGTCCAGGGTACGTTGCTGCTGTTAAGTTAGTTGTTAGCTCTCCCGAATGAATAATATCTGGAAAGCGTTTTTATTTTGTGTTTAAAACATAATTCTGTCATTAGTATTTTCAATTATTATTATTTTTTTTTTTATCAATTAAGAGATAACCACACCATTTTTAGAAAAAAATATATATACTTAAGTATATAGATAAGTATATTGATTATATTCACTTACTACATATTATGCAGTTACTTATTTAAAACAGTTTTTTGTATTAAAATAAAAATTATCTGAAATCTTTAAAAAGATTATAATTATATTGTTGCTGTTTGCGGAATTACCCATGTGATAATTCGAATGTTTTGGAACCAAAACCAAAAAATGGATAATTCCACAAACAGCAACAATATTATTTCAATCCATGAAAACTTTAATAAATTAATAGGTTATAATTAATTAATAATTTATAATATTAATAAAAAAATATCCTAAAAACAAAAGATATCAAATAATTATAATATAATAATTCGGTAATTTAGGTATTTAAAATATGTAATAAATTATTACAATTGGTTAAAATTAAATTAAATTGCTTATCCTATCTCTATTTTAATTATTATTAATTTTATTATTCCATCGCATTTTTTGATTTTTTTCTCAAAATTAATAAATCGTAATATAAATTTCCTACAAATATAATTATTGTGTATATTGATCCAATAACATTTTTTTCCATCTTTAAAAATTGATAGAAAATACTTAGTGTTTTATCTATTTTTAAGTGACCTTTAAAGAATAATAAAAATAATTATTTTTTAATTAAAATAACAATATTTTATATTCATAGATATGTAAAAATAAATTTAATATATATTGTGAGAAATTTACTTCAGGGAAAGAGCAATAATGATAAATTATAATTATATGTTTAAACTTAAGAAACAATGAATTTTTAAAAATTTGAGGAATACAACTTTATTTCAGCATAGTTTAAAATTTGAGATGGTGGAAAGGGAAACTATTTAATAAAATATTTTTATTTTATTTTTTATTTTTAACACTATTTCCTTTCGAACTTTTTCCGTGCAGTTAATTTTTTCTACTTTTAATGAATATTCATAATAATTAATAATAAAAATAATTTTTTTTAAATTATTATTTTTAGTTAATGAAATACGACGTCAAGACAACATTTTAGTAGTTCGTAGTGGTAGAGTATTAACGTTATCGGAATGGCATAGCGTGAGAGTGGGAAGATATCGTCGAAAACTTTATTTATGGGTTGATGGAATGGTCAATTATGCCATTTTACAGCCATCAGAAGGAATTTCAGAATTTGAAAATGTTATATATTTCGGTATTATATATTATAATGATATTAATATATTTTGCATATTTAATATTTTGAATATTTTATTTGTAAATAATATCGTTATTCCAACAATTTCTTTTTATTCAGGTGGCTTACAAGATTTGTCCACTATGCCACTGGGATCAACTACCGGATTACCAGTTTCGTTCACTGGATGTATTCGAAGATTATCAATTGATTATGATACAATTATTTTGAATTATTCGTCGATTGCTGCGGGTCGAAACATAGCCGATTGTGATGGAACTCCGTGTGGCGGCGATTTGTGTCATCACGGTGGTAGTTGTTGGTTAGACATGGACATGAAGCCACACTGTCATTGCTTGCAAGTACGTGGAAACGTTTTTGTAATTCCGTCGGTGACTTAAATATTAAAATGGTATACCTATATTAATTATTATTATTATATATTATTATTACTTAGGAATTTACCGGAGAATCTTGCAATAAACAAGTGCCTTGTACTGAATTTAAATGCCAAAATAAAGGGCACTGTGTAATTGAAAATGGCAATAAGTCTCATGTATGTAAATGTCCTCCAGGATGGGATGGCCCATTTTGTACAAAAGGTATGTTCCATACATCGAGATATAAACCAATACTGGAGGCCTGAAGCGCTAACGGGCCATGTTGGTATATAGAAAAACGGTCCGAGAAACCCCACCAACGTACGGCAAGAAATCTATTCCGTATGCGCATATTCCATATATTTTTTTCATTTTAAATATTATTTTTTACAATAAGTATGTTATTTTTTATATCCTGAATAATATCTAACAATAAACAACGGATTATAATATATAAGAATATAATATGTAATAAATATATAAATGTTCATTTATTAAAAATTCAAAATACAAATTAAGGGTTTATTCACCATTCATCATTTTATTCATCTTTCATATAAATTTTACCCAAAATTAAAATATCAATTATGATTTATTTATTCACCTATAATAATTTTAAATTATTACTTATAATATATATAAATATATTTTATATATAAGTACATGAGTTTTTTTAAATTTAATTAAAATGATAAAATACATATTGTTAACAATAATAATTATATATTTTGAAATACCTAATATAAGATTTGTATTATACAACCAAAAGTAAAATATGAAATAGCCATTATTAATTATTTAATTTATATAAAATATTTAAAATTAAAATTAATAATTTTAAATATTATAAAATATTATATTTTTTGCCGTACGGTATGGAGTAATTGTTATTACGGCCGTAATTTTTTTGTAAGATATATTATTTTATCTCGATGGTACTCTGATACACATACAATGATTACAAAAATATTTTGGATCGATAATATATAACAACAATGCTGGATTAGAAATCCTAAAACATACTAAAAAAATAATAAAATTCTAGTTTATATTAGTATTACTCGTATTATATAATTATTAATTATTATATCATAGATAATTTATCAGTAATCATTGAATTACAGATTTAAAATATTTAAATAATTCCAAATTAGAATTTAAAAAATGTTTAATATTGCATGATATAATTATAGAAATGTTGATTAAAATGTAGTAGAGATCTCACAAATAATTATAAAATATTAATTAAAAACAAATCATTTTAAAAATATTACATAATCTATAATTGTTAATAATTACTTATATAACATGAGAGATACATTTACTAATTAAAAAATGGTTTAGGTTGTTATAAATATTAAAAAACTAACAATATTATTTATTAAATTGGTTAGATTTGTAATCAAAGGTATTAGTTATCAAAAATTGTTTTTTCTATGAATTTTAATTTATTTTAATTGTTATGTAAATGAAATATTTGATGATAAATATAAAATTTCAATATAATATTTTAAAATATCTTATATTGAAATTTGAAAATTAACTTAGTACAATTTATAATAATTTATAAATATATAAAAATATAAAAATTTATAATTTATAATTTGTAATAATTAGTACAATTTACTGAAAATTGTAAAAAGTCACAACATAAGATTAAATATAAAGGTATAGTAATATTAGTATGACTTATGCATATATGTCATATAAATATATATGTACATATTAATCACATGTTTTGATTACCTATTCTATAATCTATTTCATATTTTGATAACATAACTAAGATGTTGTAATATCAATGAAATTAGGTTTTTGTTATTAATATTTTCATTTAAAATATTTTTGCGTCATTATTATGGTGACTGGTGATGGACATTATTATACGTAGCCTTTGGTGTGACTATTGTTTGCTACACAATTGATTGATTGCTACATAAATTATAATACTTATATGATCAATTTAAATACTAATTTCAGAGCTTCCGACTGGACCGCCGTTGTTTAAAGGACACGGTTATTTAGTACTAAGTAAACTCTCATCTCTTAATAAAAGGGAAGGCAATGATGAGATTGTTACTAACAATGAAGTACAGTTTATTAGTATAAACTTTTCAACAGTATATGACAACGGATTGCTTATTTGGACATCACAGGTACATACTATAATATGTCTGTTATATTAACTGAGATTATAATATTATATTTTATGAGATGGGGGGAAAAAATTGAATACTATATTTTATGATAATATGTTATTTAAAGGAAGAATGGTATTTGGGATTAGGAATTATTAATGGTTTACTAACAGTAACGTGGGCACAAAAATATAAGAAACCCAATAAATTAATATCATCGGTGTTTAATATTACTAATGGTGAATGGCATACGGCGAGGTTGAATGTTTCAAAATCCGATATCACATTGGAATTAGATAACTGGACATCAGACATTTATCAACATAACGTGGAATCATTCAATCTGAATGATAACGTAATATATTTAGGTAATAAAAATATAAAAACAAAATATTTTTATTAATAATGTATTAACTAATAATATATTATATTTTTTCCCAGGAGGCGTTCCAGATGAAAATTACTTTTTAAACGACAGGCAAGAATTGTTCAAGAGCAATTTTCGAGGATGTATTGAACAACTGACTGTTCAAGAAAACGTTATAACTGATTTTAAACACTATGATAGTGTAAATGTAGATGTGTGCGATATATGGTGATACCATATTAGTTACCTATATTAACGTGAGCAATATAATCAATTCTAATGAATTAAAATTTATATCAGTCAATCAACATACTTATTTTCTTTTTATTATCTATTAACATTATATTATTTTATATATTATTATCAAAATAGATTATAATACATTTTATATACCTAACCTATATATATATATATATATATATATATACGTGTGGCTTGGTCACTTGTTGGGCCACCGCAATCGGTGTTCACCGAAAAAGTTATAATTAATTTAGATATTGAAGGCGTTGGATATTACACGGTATTTTAATCACTTTAGATCATTAAACCGCAAAATTATAATTATTAAATATATTGCAATTACGGTTTCATAGAAACATAAAAAATTATTAAAAGCTTTTCAATGTCTTCTATAGAATGCAAAAATTAAATATTGGATTATATTACATTTAATATTTAGTATTTTGAATTTCTATAATACATGAAATTTAATTTAGAATTTTCAAAGTAATTAGCGTTTAAAACAGAAATTACCTCTTGAGAAATATTGTAAATGAATCGTGAACTGTAATACTTTTTCCCAAGTATAAAATTAATTATTTTCAACATGCATAATATGCCAGACTGGCTCTCAAGTCATATATATTATATATTGGAGGTTTTGATGCGAAATAACAAATATTAATATTTGTTCATTCTGATTTAAAATAATTTTGCATTCCAGTGACAGAAAATAATATAAATTTTTATAATAATTTGTCAATTATTATTCACTTATTTTACAGCTAACAAGCTGGCATGTCAATAAAAGAATAACATAAATTGCCTATACAATACTCCTTAAAATTTTGTGTATCCAATGAGTTTACTCGTACGTTACGTAACTAAGATGTCGACACGTCGTGTATAAAAAGTAAAAATAATTGAGAATAACTCAAAACATTGGATATTTCTGTTATGACGTAGGCTTAGGCTATTAAGCTGTGGCATAAATGATTTTATATTTATCTAGATATATATATTATATATATATCAAGGCTGGGCAAGTTAATGATTTTTTTAAACTCAATTAAGTTAAGAATATGCATGAATAAGAAAAAATTAAAAGTTACAAGTTAATAAAATGTTTGGTTAACTCAGTTAAGTTAAAAGTTAATACAAATTTTTTTTTAACTTTTAATAAAGTTAAAAAAAAGTTATTTTTTTATATTTTAGCGTACTTTATTTCTTAGTAACGCAAAACCAAAATTATAGATAATGTAAACTATATTATACGACATACAGTATTTTTATATAGTATGTATTTTATTAAAGTTATTTTACTAATGTATTGTATACATTACTTGATTATGTTAGGGCATCCCGGATGGCCATTGGGTGTTTGTGGTATTACATTAGATACATTTGATCATTGTTATTATGCTGTACATTATAAATATAATTTATGTAAGCTTCGTAGTCCTATAAAGTGTGTTAAATGTGCTGTTCATTTATGTTGTATTTTTAATTATTTCCGTGCATTCCACAGTTCACAGAACAATCTGCACAATAATAATTAATTCGCGCTGTTACTGTATAAGTAAATAAACATTAAATAACCAAAAGTCCACAAACCTTTTGGATTTTATTATAATAAATTCACAATAAAAATATTTTTTGACATGAAATATAGTGAAATGTAAAAAAATAAAATAAAAAAATATAATACTTAACTTATTTCTTAAAATGAAAAATAAATTCGTTATTTTCACGTTAATTAAAAAATTAATTTAGTAAGTTAATAGTTAAGTTAATGAAAATCCAAACATTACTAATTAAGTTAAAAATAAATTAACTTTTTAACTCGTTAATGCCCAGCCTTGATATATATATATATATATATAATACAAACCGATACAGAAATGAAATAATAACATAATGTTTTATTATTAATTTATTATTTGTTTTAAATAATTTATGTAATATTAATCTTTTGTGTATAAAAACTGGATAAAACAGTTTATAATCATAACGGTTGAAATACATAAAATATTATCATATAAAAAATTAAATTAAATGACTATAATATTTTACATTAATAAATATATAATTATTAATTTTTAATTCCAATATAATTAATTTATTTAATATCATGGTAAGTACGTCATAATAATATTCAAATATTAAAAATTTCTAATATAATCAGATTTTAAATCAAATATTAAATATATAAGAGTATAATAATACTCATATTTATAAGGTTAAAACTTTTTACATTCTTATTTTTTCCGACTAAATTCTTACAAGTTCTTGGTATAGGTTCTACACTTATCTATTTTTAGTCTAGTTACTATTCTTCGTGCCTAATTATATTTTTCAATTTTTTTTATGGATACTGTATATTTTGTTAAACTGTTGATTTATTACAAATACATTTTTAATTAAGAATTATACATAATATTTTTTTTTAATTTAATAATTTATTTAAAGTATTAAATTTATGTGTAATTTACATATATACACAGTAAATATAGTAAAAAAGATGTTGGTTTAATTTTAGAGAAGAAAATAATAACAAAATATGAATTATTATAACATTGTCATAAATCAATATTTATAAGTTAACATATTTTGGTTTACCATTGTGGTATTAATTATTATTCGGTTTGAAATTTAAAATGAAATATATAACGTCAACGTTATGATCATGACAATAAGTCAGTAAAATATTCAAAGATTATAGCTAAATAAAAATAATATGAGAAAGAAGAACGTAGACAAGATTATTTATTACATCATATTGAATTCCATTATCATAAATCATTCCGAATGGGTTTGAAACATGGAAATAAATATTAAACAAAATTAATATTAAAACAATTAAAATCATATCATTATATAAAAATGGATTACCAAAGTAAGCCACCGGAAGTAGTATAATTATAGTAAATGTTTTCAATGAAAACCCATTTCTACGTTCCTTAAATGTACTGTTTTTGGACAAGTAATTAATATCCAAAAGTAAAAGAACAGTAATAAAAATTTTATTATAATAATAATAATAAAAATAATAATAACGATCAATGTCTAACCCTATATAAAAATGCTTCAATAAAATTTTCAATTTTAATTAACATTTTAGACAAAATTTTGAGAAATAATATACAGAATCCGTTTAAAATATCTTAGATTTTCAACTACTCTTAAATTGCAAATTTATTAGCCAGAAAAAGAAATCGAAACTTGGGATTTAGATTTATTAATTATTTTGGTAACATGATAAGTATTATATTATGAGTAAACTGTTATCAAATTTGCCCACCTAATAATACAAAATTATCCATATTCTTTAACAATACAGAGCTTGAGCTATACTAAAGAATTTTAGTAGATATCCAGTGTTTTATTTTCTTATAGGTATAAATAACGTCACCGTTATGCATTATTTTATTTTAAAATTAAAATCCTATGGTTCTATTGTGTAAATATTTAAAAGTCATAATTATATTCACAGAGTTTTGTCTGAAACAGTAATTGACAATAAACCTAGTACGTGATCCAGTTGAATCATTATTACAGTCGATGTTAATGGGATTTATTTTAAATTCATATAAATAGAATATTTTGGAAAATTATAATTTTGTCGAATAACTGATTTTGAAATTTGTCTATTATTTTATATTTTATTTGATATTTAGAATTAGTAATTACAATTTATTATTAGTTTTGTCTAATACAAAAATTAGATATAACATTAAAATATTAATTATATGGAATATTATCCTGTCATAACTATTGTCTTCTATATCTGTGTTACATATTGATTTTATTTTTGTTTACTTATCATTATAATATTATGAATAATAACGTCTAATCTAGGTTTGATGATCATATAATTGAATAACTAATTATTTGTATACCTATAAAGAATAAATTCTGAATATTCAGAATTTCTGATGCATACCTTTAATCCACATTAGAAGTTTACGATTACAAATGAGAATTAAGACACTACAGGTATTATGAATAATTCAGTATGGTCTGATATAGTTAATCATGGTAACTGGAAGCAATATGATTTATTATGTATTTTAAATTTATTCTTCTCTAATTGACATCACTACCTATAACAATTTTATAATTTTATAATTTTCAATTCTGATCACAGCGACGCATGTATTGATTAACAATGATGTGTGTCTTTTGTAATCGCTTTTTATTTTATTTCGATAGACATCCTTTGTGCCAGAATTTGTCCCGGAGGGTTACTTGACGGGGTGGTGTGGTGTGATGGTAGTGTAGTTGTATAGAATAGACATAATACGTGGAATGACAAACGCGTAGGTGGTAGGCTCATAGAGATATACATATATTTAAGGTTGAAATAAATTACACGGATACAGATATATATATATAGGTGCTGAGCACTGACCACACAGACATAATAAATTAATAATAAAAAAAAAAACATAACTACTTTATGAGTAGAAGATAATCAAAAAACACAGTGGTGCGTGTGCGTACAAAAAAATATAATACGCACAAAAATAATGATGATGAAGTTACTCATAGGAGTATGGGAAAACGACAGACCGCGTCCTTCACCGGTCGCAGTCGATTCACAATCAACCGATACAGGTGGCGCCTTGCTCCTCCTGACCTATGGTAGGGTAGGTGAGCGAGGCGTTACACCGATGTCGCCCAATGTGTGCTGGCGGTTGACAAGAGAAGATACAACGCTGGCCCGTGGAAGAGGTGTTTTGAACACCCCGACCCCCTACCACGGGTCCACGGGCCGCGTCAAATTAATGATCTGATTGTAACGAACAGCATAATACGATTCTGCAATTTTGGTAGGTTCGTGCATATAGTAACAATAATATAGTTGATAACTACTTAAGTCATTTGTATAACTGTAAAAAATGTTCCTACACTCAGATAATAAAATCACCGTTTACAATATTGTTGTAAAGCAAATGGTAGCGATTAGCGGTCATATTATGTGTATAAATATAATACAATGAATTAGGCGTACATTAAAATTCA
>JAIUCT010000024.1:2926963-2966462 GCA_021307375.1 Tetraneura akinire
TGAATTTTAATGTACGCCTAATTCATTGTATTATATTTATACACATATGACCGCTAGTCGCTACCATTTGTTTTACAACAATATTGTAAACGGTGATTTTATTATCTGAGTGTTGGAACATTTTTTACAGTTATACAAATGACTTAAGTAGTTATCATTTTATCAACCATAATATTGTTACTATACACACGAACCTACCAAAATTGCAGAATCGTATTATACTGTTCATTACAATCAGATAACTAATTTGACGCGGTCTGCGGTTAATCTATCCATAAATAAAGTACCAACTACATCCACTTTCCTACCGGAAACATTTGCTATTCGTGATAATCGGAGCATTATGTCGGGTCGTAAAAAGATTTTATTGTGACAGTGTCGTCATTTTAGCGCGTGTTGTCGTTGTGGTACTATAATAAAAATTCGTATTCTATTCGTTCATGCTTAAACGGAATACTGAATCTGAACATAAAAGGTTATGGTTTCCTGGTATCTTTCAATTAATAGGTTCCCGTCGTTCAAGGACGATTATTAAATAGTTTTTGTTGTTGGCGGACGTTACAAAGAGAATATCGAACCATTTCATCAGGAACCCATAGGTTAGGACGTTTCAGTAATAGGCCATAGGCGTCGAACAAATGATTATTATTTTGAAATCCGCGAGGCTATGTGGTCGTGATCCACATGACCACACCGTACCCGATCCGCGTATCGGGTTCATTCAATCCTAGTCCTTCTGGTTAAATACAACTGAGCATCGAAAACAAGTCGGTTAAAATGCCGGTTAAATTGTCGGCTCGCGTCCGCCGACAAGAAAATTTTAGTTAAATAATATCAGGGACTCATATGATATGCACGGCCGTCATCCAGATCGGCAATCCTTAATATTTTAATATTAGGCGAATACAAAGTAAATTGCCAACAACCACGACCAGGAACACAGAAAGAACCGTTCGTTTGGCGGCGTTAAGAATACAACATTGGAAACAGTAGTTATCTACACTGGATTTACGTGTACAATGACGATGAGCATCGTATGTAGGATACCGCATGGAATCCTAGTACGAATGTGATGACAAAAAAGCAAACAAAGCGATTTCTGTCCCGATTTCTATTGTTTGCCCTAATGTTCGTCGGCGAACGTCAATTTTCCATAATATAAAGAAAGCTACATTTTCGGTTATCATGTAATCCTATGGAAAATGGATTTTATTTTAATTTAATGGATTTATTTTAGTATTTTACCTATTCAATAGATTTCTAGAAAATGTTGAAAGTATCTAATATCAGACTATAAAGAAAAATAGTAATTATTAGATGTCCATTATATTATATACCTATTCAATAAATATTATTAAAATTATAATTTTAATAAATTCATATTGAAAATCAATGTTATGTTGAATTGGATCAGGCTGGGAGAAGTAATGTTTTAATGTTTGTACTGTTTTTAACCTGTTATTTAATGTAATTTACATTAATAAATGATGTAGAACACAATTGCAAATTTTCATTATTTTTTTACAGGTAAAGTATTTTTTAACCTAAATTGTCAATAAATATCAAAGGGTACATGGTAGGTAATAAATAATATAAAAAGTATTAAAATGTATGTTATTTATATGCATTATTTTACTTATTCACATGATGTGTATACTTACTTTAAGGGTCTTCGATAGTTTTTTTTTTTTAAACGTTAAAAGGTCTTTGTATTTCCACAAATTTACTACATTATTATAGTCTTTTTTCAATTTTAAAAACAGCTTTGAATTTGTTATTTTGTTATCTATGTTCATACCAGAAGATTTTTGAAAATATTTTTGTTAACATTTAAAATATGTGATTAAATAAATAATATTTTATTGATTTTTAAACAGCTTTATAAATTTGTATTATGGAGAAATTAAAATTTATCTGGTAAAAACACAGTATAATTTCTTGTCTTTAATTTTTCTTATATGTATTATTTGTCTTAACTCACTAGTAAAACCAAAATCATAGAAATTCAAAAGCATGTTTACTTTACATTTGATATAAAATAATATAATTTTTGATCGACATGTAGTGCTGTATGTGTAGAACGGCCGTTTTAATAACTAAAATAATAAAATCCCACTATGACTGTAATACGTTCCAGTAATATTTACCCAACACAATATTGAATTTTGATATTCGATACTCGACCGACAACAACCGGATGGTCCCCTCCCAGGACCGTATTTAAAAAAATTGTATACTGTTAAAAACAAAATTACATTATTACGTATAATTATTATGCTAGTAAAAATTTATGTGTTTTTGTTATAAAATTAACCCAAAATTTTGACTTGGCACCCCCCCAACCAAGTCTCTGGAACCGCCCCTGTACGCTATATCATTGTCGCTTTTATTTATGATTTTACCCCAAACGTGTGAGTTACAAAAACAATG
This sequence comes from Tetraneura akinire, assembly GCA_021307375.1. Taxonomy (NCBI): domain Eukaryota; kingdom Metazoa; phylum Arthropoda; class Insecta; order Hemiptera; family Aphididae; genus Tetraneura; species Tetraneura akinire. The sequence continues at coordinate 2,929,394 of JAIUCT010000024.1, forward strand.
TACATGTACCCACGGTAGAAATATTATATACGAGTACGTGTATATAATGGAGTTCCACGAAGACCGTAATAAAAATAAGCCTGATCAGAATGTCAAGTCGATAACGTGTATAGAATACATCAGTGGTTCTCAACCTTTTTTTGGTTCACGGCACACTATTATATATCTATATATATATTATTATATTATACAGTGTTATAGTAACGTAACAATTAAGAAGCACTGCCTGTACAATGTAGTCACTCCACCGTCCGCACGTCTTCACCCCACCCATACTTACAAACTAACTGGTCCCTATTACCCCCTCGACCGTTTCACGACGATCCGAATGGAAAGATAGGCATCCCGTGAGATCATGTGTACCTACTTCGACAACGGCTACAATAGTGGTGGTATGTTCACATTACGATAACCAGTTTTGTTACTCTAATGCGCGTGCGAGTGTCCGTTTCTCTTGTATTTCATCCCCACACGCATTGATACACTATTCGGACCGAACCCTTAGTTGACGCACTGTACACGAACCCGAAATCCATGACATTTTTGTATCAACAGTCAACTGGCGTAGACTAACAACGTTTTTGTCTTCAGTACAAAGATTTCCAAATTTTCACAAAACATCGTTGGACTTTCCATCAACACAGCAAGCATTACCACGCACACCACGGTAAAATTTTTATAATATCTGTTATCTTTATTTATTACCTATTATTATTATTATTTATTTTAAGTATTATTACTAGCATTAATAATTAGTAGTAGTAAAAGTAGCAGAGGTGGGGTGGTAGCAGTATTAATATTAGGATAAATACACGTAACGATTAATAACCACTTATATTTTCATCCCCTATGTAATTATTATGTAATGCGTTTTAACAATTATTTTACCATAACTTGTATGTTTGACCTAATAACACGAAGCACGACCTTGACGCGTGCATTACGCTTGACTGTCCTTATACGTTAATATTACATCATAATTATATGGGGGGTAGATGTCATTGAAGTATTTACTTAGACTTAGACCCGGTACACACTGGGCGTTTAGATAGAAACTCATAGAAACTCTTGGTTCTTTAAAACGCGCGTTTCAAAACGTCCAGTGTGTACCGGGCCTTATAGCAGTGATTCCCAAAGTGGGCGCTACCGCCTTCTTGTGGGCATTTTTTATTTTCAAGGGGACGTTTTTCTGATGGGGGGCGCTAATGGGGACGCGATACAGGTGTACGCAGATATACGGATACAGGTGTGCAAATCGGTTCCATGTAAATTGGTCGCTTCAAAATAGTCGCTAGTCGCAGCAATAACGTCGCGGTAAAATGGTCGCAGGTACAAAATGATCGCAAACTATTTGGGCGCAATAATATTTTAAATCATAATTTTATTTTGATGCTTTTTAATATTATTTACATATTTTATTTGCGCAAAAAGGAATTAATATAAGTAGGTATAAAAAGTAGGTTCTGGAACCACCTCTTTGGGTGGTGGTAGGTGGACTGTCTCAGAGGTGGCACCGCCATACCCCGTTCATAGCGCCACCATAAGAGATGACACCGCCATCCCCGCTCATAACGCTACCAACCCAAACGTATACGTCACGATGAAGGCCCCCCTTCCTTTCCATTACATCGCCAAATCATTTGATTTTACCGCGGTTACTTGAATTATGTTATCGGCAGATGTTATCATAATATAATTAATATTTTATCCATGACGAAATAACTAGGTATGATCACAACTTTTTGATACGCACAATTTTGTGTAAAATGGTGGGAGTCTTCCGCCTGTTTTCATTGGCGGATTTTTTTTATGACAATATAACCGTAGAATCACTGATAAGTGATAAGTATAAAAGTAAAATAATAACAATAACAATAATAATAATCTTAGATTATATACATATAGTATATGATCTAAAATAATAATAATATAAACGCGCGAAGAAATATAAGCCAATCAAAAGACGCGGAAGTCTCCCACCCTTCTGCGCTGACAGAACGAAACTCAGCAAGTTGTGATCATACCTATTTAATTCGTCATGCTATAACCTATTGGGATGAGTTATGTAAATTGTTATTCTTGGGTAAGTTTAAGTACTAAGTATTACCAATGATTATATATATATAATATAGCATTGTACATATAATAGGTTATGTTTAGCATATTGATTAATATTAATATATTAATAATTTGCTTAAGAATCAAAAGCTATTACATCATAACTAAATGTCACATGTCACATATTGTTTAAAATCCTAAAAATCTGATATTTAGATAGATAATTTTGTTTGATTTAGAAAATGAAATATTAATTTTTTTTTAGTGTAGACGTAGAGACAATGTTAAAATTAGTTGACAAAATCCATTTTAACTGAATCATTTAATTTGAAAATTCTAAATCAATCATTAATTATTATAAAATTATAAATATACTCAAATGACCGTAATGATATATAACTAATTATACATACCTATACTATAGATGTATTAAATATAATACAACCTTTAGTTAAGGATAGGATTTGTATTATATTTTGTTTAATTATTTTTAAATAAATATTGAATATGCTAATTTTGACATTTTTCTTTTTATTATTGTTATTACACAGAAAGATAAAAATTATAAGACACATCAAAATGGGCATTAAAGGTCTAACATCATTCATTAAAAAAAATTCAAAATACTATTATGAAGATCACCAACTTAAAGACACTTTGGTAATCATAGATGGACCTGCATTAACGAATTATCTTCGCAACGTATATGTACGTCAGGCAAGTGCATTTGGTGGTGATTATGATAGTATGATGACAGTTTATATCGATTTTATAAACTTGTTACTAAGGTGTAATGTGACTCCAATTTTTGTATTAGATGGGGCATACGAACCACGTAAAGTTGAAACGTTTATGTCTAGAATTAGTGAAAATATAAAATTATATAATTCATTTAATGAAATCAAGTCATGTAATCCATACTACGGTAGTAAACTTATAGTTAATATCCTTAATAATATGGATATACCATTTATACAGTGCCATTTTGAAGCAGATGCTGAAATTGCTACTTTAAGCAAAATTTTAAATTGTCCTGTTATAAGTCAGGATTCTGATTTTTATTTAAATTCAGTACCATATATACCTTTAGATAAGATTTGTTTAGATTTAATATCAACAAACAATGTCATTAACTGTAAAATTTATAAAGTAGAGAAACTTCTAAATTCATTTGGTGGATTACATACAGATTATTTGCCTTTAGTATCTGCATTATTAGGGAATGATTACATAAAACCAGACATATTTGCATCACTATTAAGAATTAACCCTAGTAACTATAACTGTAGATTAAAACTTAAGCGAACAGTTGATTGGTTAAAAAATCATAATACTGTATATAGTGCGATGAAGACAATGATTAATTACTTAACTCAAAATAGAAATTATATAAAACAACAAATAATAATAATGATAAAAGACTATAATAGTAAGAATAGCAGATACATATCATGTATTATTCAACACAAAAGAATGAGTAAATATCAAGATAATTTAGGCATTTATTCAAAAGTTATAGAGAACAAAATTCTTCCACCTTGGTTAGAACAACATTTTCGTAAGGGTATTATAGATACTAGAGTGTTAACAATATTAACCATGAAAAAATGTTTATTCAAAGCAAAAATTGAAGATTATGAAAAGCTACCGTACTTTGAAATATCATTTAAAATTTTAGAAATAATATTTGGATTACTATTGGGAAAAACTGATGTTATTACTATTTTTGGTCGAAAAAATGGAGATAGTACAGGTCTATATGAGATTAAACCATATGTATATGATCCTTATGTACCATTAGCTCATTTAAACAAAATGGATATAGAGAATCGTAAAAATATTATTTTAAATTTGATTGGTGTCAAACACTTTAAAGGTATGCCAAAAGAATGGGAATTATTTACTATAGCTTTAATTTATTGGGCCATTTATACAGATAATCGCTTATCTAAACATATGATATCTTTAATTGTATGTGCAATGATATTTAATATTATCGAAAATACTGAAATATACACACAAGATAATCTATCTGAAGACTTTACTGACAAATGTAGTGTTGAAGAAAACATCATGAAAGTAAGAAAAGATGATTCAATAAAAGCCATGGAAGTCTTGTCCAATTATTTTCAAGTTAATGAATGCAATGATGAAATTGTGTATTACAAAATTATGCACCCATTAACACAGTTTCAATGTTGTATAACTAATTTTATGATGTTGAATTCTATACTTGATTTTCCATATAGTCAATGTCCTATTGAAAAGTTTTATAAAGGATCATTTTTATATAATTTTTGTTTGAATATATCAAATTACGATGATCCAAAATTATTTGTTTCGGAACATATATTTGTGAAGTTAGATTCTTTAAATACAGTATACAAATCAATAATAGACTATTTAAATACATTAATGTAAATTACAATAATTATTTATTCTAATACAGTTATTAATTCAAATGAAAGTTGTGTTCTGTATATTATGAGAAACGTAATCAAAGTACATATTATAATTCATTCAATATTCATTTTATATTATTTAATTTTAATTTTTAAATTATACTACTATATTTTTATTATTTAATGGTTTTAATTAGACTTATTACTCATTAGTTAAAATGATATATTATTTTTATATGTAATTAAATATTTTTAACAACGCTTTATGTTCTATAATATACATATGTAACAAAAATGGAACCACCTTATTTGTTTAGTCTTTTTTTTTGTTAATAAAATATAATTTATTTACAATCTGTACCAATAGTTGCACAATAAGTAAATTAGATGGTACATCTTTTTTTTTTTTTTTATCTATTGTATGGTATGAGATGGGAAATTCATTCAGTAATGGAACCCAATGTGATAGTTTTGTTTTTTTTGTATGTGTTATTTGGGTAGAAAGATCTCTGCACCATTTTCTTTTGAGACAGCGCACTGGGTTTCCAGGGAGAGAGTTGCGAGAAAGTGAGAAAATTAGAGTGTTAGAGTGAGTTTGTAATTTTGTATAGAATCTATTGTAGTGTTTGGTAGCTAATTGATTAAGTGTTTCGATTTTTAAATTCTTGTGAAGAGTGGCGTTGGAAGTATACCATGGTGCAGAAGTGATGAGGTGGAGGGTAATTGATTGAAAAGCTTGTATAATCCAAATTTGTGAGGGCTTGGCGCAACCCCAAATCTGAATGGCATAAGCATTGGCGGAAATCGGAGGGGAGGGGAGGTTGAGGGGGCTTAGTCCCCCCAAGATCCTCACAAGCCCCCTTAAAAAATATTACAAAAGTATAAAAATGTAACTTCAATATTATTTAATGACGAAAAAAATTATAACACCTCATAATAAATTATGTTTTTATTTTGTAAATTTGTTTATGAACTCATAGGCAACTATTATATGTCCGATCTAACATGGAAATATCCAAAGTTCATGTTTACTCGCGTGTGTAAATTAATATTAATTACTCAGTATTTTAGTATTCAGTAGTTCAGTAAATTTAGAATTTGTTAAGACTTGGTTTTGATATCTTGACCACAGTTAGGTTTATGATGAAATATTGTAGCCCCCCCCCCAACTTCTTCAATGGATTTCCGCCTATGGGCATAAGCTCACATTGGTCTTAAGAGTGATTTGTATAAAATGTTTTTTGTGTGATTTAAGAATTGGCCGAAGGTTGGTCTTTTACATGTTTCATAATATAGGATGATCAAACTTTTATGTTACAGCAATTTTCTTCGAAATAAAGAAAATTTTATAATAAGAAAAACATTTAGCTTTATATAATCTAAAACTATAAGTATGTTAAAAATTGTAAATTCCCTTAATGGGGGGTTTCAGGGATGAAATTTCCATCTTTTTTCCATCTTGGCAAGATTATAGTTTATAGGAATAATTTTTAAACAATAATTATTTAGGATAGGATATTCGTCTGTACCTCATTACTTATAGTTATAAAAATACAGATAAAAAAATTTATTTCACAACATGCATATTGTATTATTGTGACTAATTATTTTATTCTTATAGTTATGAAATATTCCTTATTATTACTGTAGGTCTTCAATTAAATAAATTAAAACTAATTTAATTGGTGAATTATCCGTCGTTTCCAGGTTTTAGTACAAAAAAATTATTATATTTCCTATAAAATATTGGATTCTATATGTATATAAAGATAATTGATTCAATTGATTGTTTATACAAGTGATGATTCTTGTAACCTGTAAATTAAACAATAAACATATAATATTTATTTCATGAAAGTAAAAATTAAAGAATAAGTAATGATAGAAATTCAAAATTTTCATAATAAGAAATAAATTGGGTAGGTAATTAATATTAATACATGCAATATTTGGTATTCTGATGATTAACCTCTATTATATTAGGTTGGTGCAATTAGCGTTTTACATAGAATTGCATCATAGACAAACAATATTTCAGTTTACATTATGTATGAAAAATAAAAATAGTATAATATATTTTTTAAGTAAAACATGTATGTCGTATGTGAAGTAATAAGTAGATTTTATATAATTTAGAAAATAAAAATTGCCTGGTTATTTTTATAAAATTAAACAAGCAATAAGAAATAAAGAATAAGCTATTAAGTAAGAAAAAATATAATAATGGTTTTAAGACTTAGGAATTGTAAAGTTTGGATATTTTTTTTTCTCTATTGACATTTTTTTTAATTTAATATTTTCTTGATAAGAATATTGACGCATTCTCATTTGTAGGAAGTATACAATTATTTCACATGTAACTTCAACACAATGAGGAGGACAACTAAATTTAAAGTTAAAATTGTTTTGTGTTATTTCATCAATGACATTATCAAATGCATTATAATCATTGCAATGCTTTCCAAATAAATGTTCTACAATATTTAAAAATTCAAATAAAGCAGCATTTGGATAAATTAATTTTCCATTTGTTTTCAAATTTACAAGCTCAGCGCAAGGATGATTGGTGTTGCCAGCTTCAAAATAGTTAATACAAGCAATGCATTTTTTCCTTCTTAGTATTTGTTTAGTAACATACCCGCAAACATAATATAATATACAATCCCTTGTACTAAACTCAGTGTCATTGTTTATTTGAGGCAGTACTTCACATGTTTCCCATAATCCTTCTTCGATCAGTTGATCTAATTTTCCTTTAAGTTTATAAATTTTATCAGACCATTCAGATGACTTATCATGGAAAATTTCTTTTAAATCTGATAGTGAAATTTTTGGTGCATCAGTAATAGTCACTGAACAATTGCCATGCTTTTGAGGCTTTAAAACAGAGTACACTGACAAAATTTTATATAGGTGAAGGAAAGTGGGGGTACTTGGATGGTCATTGGGGCCACATGATTGTCTTATAATTCCAAAAAATTTCTAAACAAAAGTTTATTAGAAAATTAATAATTTTATCATATAAATATATTATAATATGTATATTTAATATAATTACTTAAAGTGGATCTTGGCACATTTTACCAGTTAAAACATATTAATATCCACAAGATTTTAAAAAGTAAGTAGACAAATCAATTGTTGAACTTATTGTAACCCTAAGACCTTGAGCAGTTTGAATTGTTAAGAATTCTTCGGGGGTTATTTTACCAGATAACATTTCATCCTCCCATGAATTAATATAAAGTAATGCATCTCTAAAACCCTATAAAATAAATATATAATGTGTTTATATTCATAATAAAATATATATATAAAAATAAAAATTATGTTATTCACCTGAAAACCATTGTCATCCAACTTTATCCCTTGCCAAGGTAGGTTACGATTAAAATTGTCGAATAAATTATTCCAAAACTCTACAAATCTTGAAGTTTCTTCAGATCCCTTGAGCATAATATTTCCTTTTGATGTATAATATTTCATTGCTTTTGCCATGCTCATACTAAAAATCTACAATTTATAAAATATGAATATTTAGTTTAAATTTAACATAATCAAATTATGAACTTTAAAAGTAAATCTACACAAATACCAAATAACCTGATCATATATCTAAATTATAAAATTAAAATATAGTACACATTTTAATTATAAACAATCAAAAAAGAAATCACAAGAATATAATATTTTGATGTGTAAAATACGTTATATAATTAAATATTTTTATTAAATTTATATCTTTTATACCTGAGTGCAAAGACGAACACGCATCTTAGCCATAGGAGTTAAATCAAGATGCTGTGGAGTTATTCTTGGAATTATCCTTAAATTTCTAGGATGTTGTTTATCTGCCTTATAGACTTCTCTGAAATAACCCCAAGATATTTGATTTGAATCTGATCGAAGCTAAAGAAACATTAAATTTATTAAATATAATAAATAATAATACTTAGTTTAGTTAATACCACGGTTATTTATGCCTAACCTAACCGTGGTTAATTTTAATAATACCTTTAGTTGCTTGTTATTGTACAAACGATTTCTCACACATTTAAAGAGATGTACAAAGTCAGATAAAGCATACACTTTTCTGTCTGGATGAACAGGGTGCTCAAAGTAGTTTTTTAATTCAGATTTTGAACCATTTATTCCAAGTTCTTTCCACATTCGTCTGTTAGTAGTGGCGCCATCACACACTATTGCATGCACATATATTCCAATTACTTCCAACAAAGATATTGCTTTTAAAATTAACTGGGCTGTCATCACACCTAAATAAATTTTAAGTGGTATTTAGTATTTACATATTATTAAAATAAAAAAATAATGTAAAAATAGTAATTTGTACCATTTAGTTTTAATAAGTATAATTATAAATTAAAATATATTAACCTTTGACCTCCCCTTTAGATGCAAAACAACCAATAGTTTGATGAAAGTTTGACCCTAGGGATTGCCACATGAATACTAAAGCATGATCAGCATATTCTTTATGGCAATATTCATTATTTGATTCATTCCCATAATCCTCAAGACCTGAGTAAGTTAAGTTTGATGAATTAACAGCTATACTTTTTCGAAGATTTACTGCATCAAACAATAGAATTCCATGTTTATCTTTTTCTAACATTTCTTCGGCCTTCTTTTGTAATAATCTTAAGAAATCTGGATCAAAACCACATGTTGATTTAAGTGAAGATAAATGCTTTCGCACAGTCTTTACATGAGGTAGTGGGAGAAGAGCACTTGATCTAAGATAATTGTATGTAGAAGGAGATCGTATATTCAACAATAAACACAACATCAGCCAATTTTCACTATATCTTCTTGATTTTGGATTATTTAGTTTGCTAGCGGAAAAACATTCCATGATAAGTGTTCTTTGTGAATCATTCATCCCCTTTAATTTATCTTCTAAAAATGTATTATTTAATTTGGACATTGCATTTTGTGAATTAAACAATTCTTTTTGTAATTCAATAACTTTCTTTTTTGTTATTAGTATGGTTCGATTAAGTGAATAACTTTTTTTTCTAATTTCAATGATTTTTTGTTTTTTTGATGGTGACATTTCAAGCATTTCTTTGGAATTCAATGTTTTCCTTCTTTTTTGCACATCAATACATTTTTAAACGATTACATTTAATACAACATGTGGCCTTTGACAATTTATTAATAATTAAAACACATTCATGATGTCGAAGAAGACCGTCTGAAGTTGTAGTACATAAATTTTTTGAAGCATTTGGATACATTTTTGCAGTAGGACCACCATAACATAATCTAACTGCTTAAAAATCTTTAAGATTCTCTAAAAATGAGTTAATACATTTTCCAGGAGTAATAAAAATATCATGTTCTTCTAAGTTGATTATATTTTCTCTTACAGCAAATATAATTTGATTTTTCTTGTTCACTTTTACACATCTCTCTAATGTAGGAACTGGATTTGAATTTAAATTGAAAGTTACAAAACACAGTTCTTCACTTTTTTCAGACATTGGTAATCTTTGCCAAGAACCACATAATTTAAATTCAACTAGTAATTGTTGAAATAAATTATCTAAAACAAATTCAATTTAATATTAGGAAATAAGTAATCTAACATTAAGAAATAGTTTTATTTAATATTATATAGATTTAATGTTAAATAAATATCCAATTTTTAATTATTCTGAATAAAATATAATTAGAATTGCAATTTGTATTTTGTATAAAAAAAAAAAATCAATAACTGATGTTATATATTAGGTATATAGAATCATAATAAAAATGAATTATTAAATAAATTGGTAAATAATAAATATTAATACCTATTGTTCTGATTACCTACTATATTAAGGTACTTAAAATATATTGAATAATAAGTACCTATTAAGTAATTACAGACAATAGTTTGACCATCTTTGATCTACCTAAATACTAATTACTATTATATTCATAAAAATATTGATTTTATTACCTTCAATATCTTTAGTCACATTCAATACTTCTAAATTATTGTATGGCTTAACTGTATTACTCATATTTATTTTAGAAATTTTGATATTACAACTACGATCAGTAGGAGGCTCTCGTCTTTTCTTGATATCAGATAAATATGCTGGACCAGGAAACAATGAAGGGACTGATCCTTCTTTTAGTCGCCATTGTTTATATGAAATCTAAAATAAATAATGTAATAAGTTTTAACAATTAATTGTAGAAATTATTCAACTTAATTGAATCCATTCTCACTTTAATTGAACCAGATTCCCAGAATTTAATAATATCTTCCTCTTTGAAATGTTTTTCACAAACGTATGATTTATCACCAAGAATAAAATCTTTTCTGGGTATACGTATTTGCCATTTCTTTCTAAGATTTAAATCCTTGGGCGCACAAAATTATATGAACTTTTTCTTTGTTACTTCTATAACCAGAAGTACACCCGACAACAACACACTTAACCATTTAAAAAAAATAAAAAACGAATAAGGAATAAAAAAATTTGACGGTTTAATGCCGTTAAAGAATTGTATAAATAAGTATAATCACGGGCCAACTACTACTAGCGCTTTTAGTTTACCCTCGTCGCCACTTCGACCTATTACATAGGTAGCATTACAATGTGCTCCAACCTGTGTAAATAACCGTGGTTGTAACTCACTGCTGTTTGTACCATAAGCAGGGTTCATACCAAACTCGCAAAACGTTTTGCAACGTTGCAACCATGTTCGGCGCGTTCTGTGTGGACGTAGTACGCCCACAAACAAGCTTGTTCGGTAAAAATGGAAAATGCGCGGTGTTCGGCGGTTAGGTTACGGTTGCTTGCGGATCCGTGTTTGGTGTGGACCCGGCTATAGATGATACATTTTTGAGTAAATTTGGGTAATATACGTTATACGTCAAGACGTTCCATGTTCATAGTTATGAATCTTTTTTTCTTTACAAATTGCATGAATTATGAATAGGTATTTAAAATGATGTTTTTACTATATTTATTTTTAAAAAATAATATTTTTGTATGTATAGAAATGACTGATCGAGGATATTTTAAAAAACGTTTAAATCAATTAACTGAAAAAAATGTGGAAGAAGAACCAACTCAACCACATAATTTACCAGTTCCAGCTTTATGTAATGAGAATATTATTGGCTATCATCCACAAGTTCCAAGAGGAAGACGGGTAATTGATTTTATTGTTTATATTTAATTAATTACTAGTTAATTAAACTACATTATCCTATTTCACAATTTTATCATCTTAATTAAGTATATTATATTTTAGAAAAAATGTATTATTTTCTGTAAAATATTTGGTTTGTTAGTTGTTACTATTATAATATAAAAAGGAAGTGGCTATTTCAACGTCCGACGTGAATCTATAATATATTTTCACGTCCTATAATGTGATTGGCCGTATTATTGATAAGCAGTTTTTTATAGTATATTATAATTACGGCCGTGAACATAAGATATAACACTACGATATATGGATATTATTACAACCTTATTTAGACCTTAATATATACAAATTCAATATTTCAATTACATATATATTCTAGTCTGTAATACTAATTAAAGATTAAAGACATCTAGATGTATCACGTATGTGACTAATGTTTGTGAGTACATTCTACTATTCCAGACTCCAGTATAAAGGTTATAATGGTTGATTGATATAAATGGATCATGACTTATAAGTATAACTATTTTAATATGTTATTATTTATTTTGGGTAAAGTTAGAAATTATATCATTCAGCAGATATATTATATTTTCACCGTAAGGTAATTTGTAACTTTGGTATTTGTTAGGTCAATATATGATAAATCTAAATTAAAACATAACATTTATTATAAATATTAAATTATAATTCTTTATAAAACAAACAATAAGTACAAAAATATTAAAAATTATTTTTATATCAAGATAATTTGTAACTTTGGTATTTGTTAGGTAGGTCATCATATCAAAAATATAAGTTTTCTAATATTAGCATTATCTATCAATACACTATCAAAAAACTGCTTATCAATAATACGGTCAATCACAGCATAGGACATGAAAATATATAGATTCACGTCAAACGTTGAAATAGCCACTTCCAAAAATAAATAATTTATATCTCCTTTAATTTTGTTTATTTTATTTTTATTAATATAAAATAATACATTACATTCACATTTAAAATGTAAAATAATAAAATATTATGTTACAGGGTTTGTTAAAACAAATTGTAGCTAAAAAATTGGAACATAGCCAAGAGCTTACATCAACTTTTAAATTGTTAAATATAGACAATTCAAAGGATCTTGTGTTTGTATTTTAATATAATAAAATTATATATAAAATATTTCATATTAATTATATTATGAATTTAAATTAAAATCTAATTATTTTATTTAGTTGAATTTTCTATTAAATTAACTTTATTTACTTATCAGTTTATTATTATTATGTGTATTTTAACATAGGTAGTATTTAATCTTAATTTTATAAAAATTTTTGATATAGGATTCAAACTTTACCAGGTTCTTCAGTATGTAATGATGATGGGAAATTTAATTCATCTCAATCTATATCAGCGGATCATGAAAAATTAATGATAAGTTCACAGATTCAATCAATTCCTATTGAAACTTCTATTATGGTAGAAAAACCTCCATTGTTATTCAGGGTTCCAAATATATCCAAGAAAAACAATTATCACATGTATGATATAATTAATTATATACTCTAATTTGAATATTGATCAACACTATGATCTTTACAACACGCATAAACATTTTAGTTCATAGTTTTAATATTTAATACTATAAAACAAAATAAATTATAATAACCTTATAATTAAGAAAATATGTTCTATAACACACCAAAAAATATATTATTTTATTATTATTAATTATATAATATATTTATATTGTGTGTATAAAATAGTAAATGAATATCCATAAATACATTAAAAAAAATTTTTTTATAGTATTCAGATTCTGAATCTGTAACTGTTTTAATACATATAATTATATTATTTTATTAATATTTCTTAAAGTTTTCTAATTTGCTACTAAATAGAAAGTTTTGCATTAATATTATGAAGTATAAAAATAAAAAATAAATATTTATGCTTACCTATTTTTATAGATTTTAACTTTAAATAGAATTATAATATATATTAACACAATAATTTATAAAAATTTGTATTTTAGGACTCGATTATTATCAAATTATATAAAAGTTGAAATAGATAAAAATATAAGTATTCATGAGTACATTGTTACTTTTGATCCTCCGATTGACAACAAATCAGCAAGGAATTATTTGCTTCATCAACATAAAGAAAAATTTCCTGTGAGGTCATTTGATGGAAAAATACTTTTCCTTACAACTAAACTGTCACAAGATGTAATTATTAAATTGATTAATATATAATACATAAAATACACATATATTAAAAATGTATTTAAAAATGTTTTAGATTACTACATTAACAGGCAAATTAAAAGTTGAATCAGAAGTAAAAATTACCATAAAATATCAAAAGAAAAAAACGAATTATGAACTTATGCAATTTTACAATATTCTTTTACATTCAACAATGAAAGATTTAGGTTTTATTGAATTTGGCAGACATTACTTTGATCCAAATATAACAAATGTTATACCCAATTGGAAGTTAGTTATTATTTATTTTTAATATACTTATTCATTAATAAAAATTAATAATTTAATGTTTATTGTACGTAGAATTGAAATTTGGCCAGGTTACACAGCTAAAATTAAATATTTGGAAAATGGTATTTATTTGAATTGTGATGTTAAGTTTAAAGTTTTACGCCAAGAAACTGTACTTGAAGTAATGTAAGTAATCAATTTAAAATATATATATATATGTATATATAATTATCATAGGCATGGCTAGACTTTTACAGCAAATGTTGCTGAAGTCTGAAATATTTCTAAAAAATTCTTGAAAATTATATTCATTCATTTGATCTAGAACAACACTCGCATAGTAAGAAAGTATGTTTTCTCATTTAAGAGGATGCTATATAACCTATATTCCAATGTAAAAACATGTTAATGAAAAACAGTAAAAAAATAAAGCATTATTTTATAAATTTTTAAATCTTTGTAACCGTTAGATAAATTTTTTGAAAAACTCATACCTATGAGGTTCCTCGGAAATGTTGTCCTCTATTTTTTTTATAATGAGTATTTTATCTTTAAAATTACTTTAAAGTATACTTTTTACTGTTTTTCATTAACATGTTTTTACATTGGAATATAGGTGATATAGCATCCTCTTAAGTTAAATAAGAACTGTGCTAGTGTTTAATGATAAACTACATTAATATATTATAAATTTCTAATATAATATAACAAAAATATGTAAACCTAGTATTTACCTAGGATTTCATTGTATTATTACAGGTTAAAAAAAAAGCAGGTGTTGCTATAGCATACCCAGCAACACCCGTAAACACGCCTATGATAATTATAATATTTAATTATTAAAATAATGAGTATTGAGTAGGTCCATAATTTATTGAGAACAAATTTAAAACAAGTAAAATGTGTATAAAAACTTTACTATTATTTCTTTTAAAAATTGGTCCATATTTCATATAGGTATATGATTTTCTTTTTATAACTTAATGCACATGTTAAATTTATTTTTAAATGCATATTTGTATTTTATTTTTTTATTATTATTATTATTTTATTTTATTTTTTTTGGTTGGATATGAAGTAGATACCATTAATAAGTAACCAATTAACTTTGTGCTTTTATGATGAATAGATATTTAATATTACATAACACTTTTGAGGTTTTACATATTTGTGTTTACATTTATTTTAGCTATCAGAAATCATACATTTAAATACAAAGTTAAATTTTTTATTCTTATAGGAAGGAAATAATAGAACAGTCAATAATTAAAAATAGAGATCTTAAAAATGATTTATTGTCTCAACTATGTAATTCTATTGTGATTACCCGTTACAATAATAAAACTTATAGAATTGATGATTTAGACTTTTCAATGACACCTTTATCAACATTCAATTATAATGGAACTGATGTAAGTTTTAATTTTTTCAATTATAAAAATTAAAGAATAACAAACTTTTTAATGGCTTAGTATGGTGCTATAATAATATGTAATTTGTTCCGCTATAAAGCTAACATTTCTAAATAGAAATTAAAATAAAAAAATTTCTATATGAACTATTTAAAATGTATATCTAGATATAAACATCAAGTGTTAACAAAATATTTTGGAAGACATTTTAAAATAATAATGTGTGAAAACATTTGCTTATTAATAAGTGTAAAAATTTATATCATATATTATAATAATAACTATAAACTATTGTTATTGGTTACCTACTTAATTAATGTAATGTACTCGTGTAGTATGCTACCCACTGTAAAATGCAGTCTAATTAATTAATTAATTAATTACAGTTTAAATTCAAATTTAATGCGTTGCTGGTGCTCATTATTGTCAAGTATTCTTAAATATATATTATTATATGCCAGATGACCCAGCCATATTGTATTAATGTTGCTTCTCAGTGGTTAATTCTATATTTAGTTTTGACATATCTTCATTTACATTCTATATTTGTTTATTGATGATAATGGGCTCTATTTTTTATAGTAGGTACTATAAGTTTTCCATTGATCTGAATAAATAGTTATCCCTATAATTTTATTTTATTCTGTATTATTGGTAACAAATTTATTATATGTATTATTGTATAATGCATATTATTTATTTTAATGACCTAAATCAGGAATGGGCAACTGGCAGTTCATGGGCCACGACTGGCCCACATACTAATTTTATCTAGCCTGCAATATGTTTTTAAAATTGAATTCTCCCTAGACCAATAAAAGAAAAAAATAATACTGTATAAAATTATAAGATGTTGGGAAAATATTTATCTATTATGGTATTATATATAATATATCAAGTGAATCGTAGATCAATGGCATATTGTTCATTCACTTAATTCCCCAATATAATTTATTTTTATTCTTTATAATTAATATATAAAATTTTTATAAATTGTAATTTACTTATTTGTGTATATATATACAATATATTATGTGTAATATCAATATAATTTATGAAAATAAAGATATTTAAATAACTTATGATGTGGCCCATAAGTGTTTGAAGTTTTAAAAATTGGCTCTCTATTAACATTGACTTACCCATCCTTGACCTAAAATCACTGTAGGTACTTTCTTATTGTATAATATAATATTGGTAACTATTTGAAATGTATAAAATATTTAAATAATAATAAGTGTAATATGTACTACCTATACTATTTATGCGTATGAAAATTCAATGAGTTCTTCATGGATTCAGGCTTTGTATAATATTACCAAGTATCTATATAATTAAAGTAAAGTTACAAATTAAATTATAAAATATTGTACTTATTTTTATATTTTCACTGGTATAACTATGAAATATTTAATAACTTCATAAAATTTACTAATAATTTTCATTTATACAATTTTTTATTATTACATCATTTTAATAGAGTATAAATGTATGCATAATTTATTAATATATTGTTATTTCATATTTCAGATATCATATGTTGATTATTACAAAAAAATGTATAATATTGAAATCAAAGATTTTATGCAGCCCATGATCATTACAAAAAATAAAAAAATTAACATTAATAAAATTGAGGTTTGTTGTGATTTTATGAATAATAACATATGCCATATAATAAATATATATAAAATAGTGATAATATTATAGAAAGATAAATGTATAATTTTTTATATGAATGATCATATTTTTTATATGATATAATTATCATATAAAATAATTGATATAGGTACTATAAATTATAATATATAGTAGATATTACTATGCATTTGCCATTTCTCCATCTATACAGTAAAACGTTAATAACTGAAAATATTTATAAAAATCTTTTCTTTGAATTATATATTTATAATAAAATAAAAATATATATAAAAAGGATAGCTGATACTGCTATGAAAGGGATAGGTTAAGACAATAGTGTTAAATTTTGATTAAAATACAATTTGATGCATGATAAATTATTACATTAAAAACACGCTTTTGAATGAAGTTCATCAGATAATATATGTTGGTCTTGGTAGGGAACTAAATTTTCTATGTTCAATATAAATGCTTATAAAATCCTAACTATATGAGTTACCTAAATAACCGAATCAGACAGTACTTAGCTCAATTTTCAAATGTAATAATTTATCATTGTATTCAAATTTTAATCAATATTCAACATCCTCTTTAGACTCGTATCCCTTGCATTGCAGTATCAGCTCTTCTTTTTAACCTTTAAACCATTACAAAAAAAAAAAAAAAAAAAAAAAAAAAAACTTAATATATAATATTAATGTGATAATCACAAATATTTGGAACTGAGTTAAGTAATATGTATTTGAGTTTCAATAAATTTTTTAAAATGTTTTGTCAGTTTAATTAACGCTATTGTAAAATATTGAAATATGAAAATAATCCATATAAATATTTAAATATCGATATTATTTAAATTTCAACTTAAAAAATAAAATGGAGACTTGGGATTTTTTAATATTTTGGTATCATGTTAAGTAATACTAGTAATTAAGTAATACTTTAGTATACTTCAGTAAAATTCTTAGATCTTAATACCCAAAATTGCCAATTTTATTAAACATTATATACATAAAAATAAGAATTTTAGGAAATATTCAAAGTTCTATAATTTTGTAGAAAAATTAACATAGCGGTTTATATTAAAAATTAATATAATATTGAAAATGTATTAAGAAAAAGTCTTATTAGTAGGTATTTATTTTCTCAATATGTCTAACCATGTAATGTAACATAATCAGGCTATACATATGTAATTTATGTTTAACTTAAACATTTAAATAGATGTGTATAATAAAATAAAGAAAAAAAAAATTTTAATATTCTCTTTAGATTATAATATTAAATATTATTAAATATTATTAAATATTATTTAAATTTTATCTTTATATAGTTATAATTTTATAAAATTGTAATTTGATATTTCTTTTTTAAATTTTTCTGTTAATTTTGTTTATTTAATAACAAAATGAAAATTTTATTTTTATTTTGTATATTTCTGGTTTATTTCTTTACTGGTAACCTATATAAATGTACAAAATAATGTAATGTAAAAATTAAATTAAGTAATAAAATGAAATGTTCAATAATTTTTACAGCAAACAGATATTTGTTGTTTAGTTCCGGAAATTTGCTATTCATCAGGAATAACTGAAGAAATGAAAAATAATTTTAAATTTATGGATAATATTGGTAATGTAACAATTGTTACACCTCATATGCGCATAAATAGTTTAATTAGTCTTTTTAATCGCATAAATGGTATGAATAATATATTTATTATATTTATATATTTTTTATATTATTATTATTTAAAAAAATAATTTATATTAATATTTTGATATTTGAATAACATAAAAATAATAACAAATATTCAAAATAATACTAGTATACTTTCTGTATTAAATTGGTTTCGTAAATAATAACCCAATTTTAATTTTAATACATTCATAAAATAATGCTTTAATATATACATAATATTCTCTCTTTTTTTAAAGATAATTTTGCCAGTCAGCGATTAAAAAATTGGGGTCTATCATTATGTCCAAACCCTGTAGAAGTAGATGGCCATGTATATAAACAAGAATCTATTGTATTGGGGAACAATATTAGAAAACAAGTAGATAGAGCATTCTGGAAATTCGAGATAAGAAATAAATCTATGTTTAGAGCAGTAAGTATATTTTTGATGATATATTTATTAAATATATTAATTTTACTTCTAACTATATTAATTAATATAATTAAAAAATCAAATAAATAAATATTTTCATCTTTTATTTAATTAAATATATTTTTTATTTTACAGGTAAATATTTTAAATTGGGCTATTTTGTATATGGATAGAGATGAGATAATAGCAAGAAAATTTTGCGAACAGTTAACAATAATTGGACGATCTCTAGGTATGGACATCAATAGTCCACTACATGTAATAGTTCCAATTTATGATCCAGAAGTTTTTGTTAACACTATTAACAATACTGTGAGCAATAATTCTGATTTACAAATAATAATTATTATATTTCCAAGTATTAGATATGACTGTTATACTGCAGTAAAACGAATTTGTTGTGCAGAAATTGGAATTCCATCTCAGGTAATAAAAAGTTCTACAATTTAAATAGTCATATAGTAAATAAATACTAAATATGATAAATGTACCTATATATATTTATTAGTAAATATCAAGTAACTATTATAACATATTATGTGTTTATTTATTTATGAAATATTAATATTATATTATAATAATTTTAAGTTACATTTATTTTAGATAGTATTGGCAAAAAAATTGGTAACATCTATATCAAAGAGATTTTATTCAATTTTAGTTTCAATAGCTGTACAAATTAATTGTAAAATAGGTGGTGCTTGTTGGGCTATAGACATTCCATTGGTAAGATTAATATGTCATTAAATTAATTTTTAAAATTAATTTTTTTTTTTTAAATATTTACGAATAACATAATAGGTATACTTTTTATATGATATTAAACTTATTACCTATTTGGTAATACTATGTTTACTAGTAAATATAAAATTTATATTTTTGCGGTAGGTATACAATTTACTAATTAGACATTTTAGATATTAGTACTTAATAGTAATCACTATAAATATTAACTTTTATTATATTTTGTATTAAAATAATATATTATACAAAAATAAAATGGTAAATATCATATTTTATCAATTTATTATAGAAAAATACCATGATTGTTGGAATTGATACACATCATAATAAACGTAAACTAAACTCTACCGTTGTTGGATTTGTAGCTTCAATGGATAAGTATTTTACCCAGTGGAATTCATTTGCAGCAATACAAAAAAGTACTCAAGCAGAAATAATGAATACTTTTCATTTAGCTTTTCGTACGATTTTAAATAAATATAAGGAAGTTAGTTTTTGTTAAATTATTTTATGTAATATGTTGTTTGAATCTAAAGTTTTCATCAATTGTATTATTTTATATTAGAAAAATGGATTGCTACCTGAAAAAATAATTATTTATAGAGATGGTGTGTCAGGTGGAGAATTACAATTTTTAAAAGAAATTGAAACTTTAAAAGAATGTTTTATAAATTATTCAGCAAATTATAATCCTATGATCACATTTATAGTTGTAAAAAAAAGAATTAACACGAAATTTTTTCAGGTAATCATAATATGTTACATTAAATAAATATATTTATTAAATTGTGTAAAAATCATATTTAGTTATTTATTATTAGGATATTCAAAGTTGGTAATGATTCTCAGTGGCATACGAAAGATTGTTTTATGGGGGGAATCAAAACATATTAATTTACAATTTAAGTCTAAGTATTATTGATCTTTATTAAATTTTAAATAGTCAATATTTTTTAATTGAGGGGGAGGGTTAACCTTCCATTAAGCCCCCCCCCACACACACACACATGGTACGCCACTGATGGTTCTACTTATTGCATAAAATATTTTTTTTAATTAAATTCCTTATGTAATTTATAAATATAAATATTACACGAAACAAATAATTTTATATACGAGTACATATTAAATATTGTAATTGAAAAATTGATTTAATTAAATTAATATTTATTTATATTTAATCGTAGTTTATAGATCAAACATATTTGAATCCAGATTCCGGAACAGTAGTAGATAACACTATAACAAAAAGAAATTATTTTGATTTTTTTTTAGTATCCACTGGTGTACAACAGGTTTGTTAAAATATAATTAATATTCAATTTATGATGATTTATATTGCATGATATGTATATTTTTATTTATTTTTAGGGAACTGCTAATCCATCACATTATATAGTGCTAACAAATTCATGTAATTTGAGGACAGAACATGTTCAAAGGTTGTCCTATAAATTATGTCACTTATACTATAATAAGTTAGCCACAATTAATATACCTGCTCCTATTCAAGTATTTATAAATTATTTATATTATAATTAAAATTTAAAAAAATATATTTTTTTCTTTATTTTTTATAATTAATATTTATATGACACAAAATAAAATTATATAACTGTATGTATAATTAATATTGTTTTAATATAAATTGTTTTTTTTCTATTTAGTATGCACATAAACTGGTATATCTCATAGGAGAAGATATTAAACAAATGCCAAATGAGAAGTTAGCTGATACATTATTTTTTCTTTAAAAATTAAATGAAACATGGAATACAAATTGCCTGCCTGATCATATAAGATTCAAAATATAAAAAAGAGTAGGTACTTAATAAAATAAGGATAAAATAAAAAAATTTTTTGTATTATGTTTCATTGTATTATTAACTTTGTTTCCACGTATTACTCGATTGACGATTATATTTTATTAAACTACTATTATTTAATTTAATTAAATACCTAAAATGAAATATATACTTTTATATTATTTATTTTTAGTTACTGCTATTTGTATTGTATTTTTACTTTTTATGAATAATTTGTATTTTGGATAAAACTATATTAAAAATTAAATGTTATATTTATTAATTATATTATTGGAAAAATAATTTTTTTAAAGATTAAATAATGTCACATTAAAGTATTTTTTAATAAATATTACTTTTTATAATTTTATTATTATTTTTTAAGTATGCATCTTTAAAGTTTAATTATATTAGCTAAATGTATAATAATAAAATATAATAATGGGTAAATAAAATCATTCATACTTTGTAGAAAATTTATAATAAAATTAATGATGTATGAAAACACTTATATTTGCTTATAAATTTTAAAAATTAAATAAAAATTAATTAAATTAATTGTAATATAATTTAATTTAATTTAAAATAATATAAAATAATATTATATTAATAATCAAATTTAATTAAGGACATTCTATTTTATTTTACTTTATTAATATTTTTTAACTGGCCTGTTTTATACAGGAAACAAGAATACATCATAATTATTGTAAAACAATAACATTTTCAATACCTTTAAAGTTGGTAGGTATTGTTTTAGGATTCATATTTCAAAATTCTTATTAATATTTTTACTAGACACTTACTATAAAAGTTATCAAATTAATTTATTTAATTTATTTAATTAAAAGAAAAAAAACAGTTTTAGTAAGTATTGAATGATGAGATTAAAATTCCAAGTCTCTTAAATTCTATCTAAGAAATTTTTGTTGAGCACCAACCAAAATACCGAATAAAAATTTAAAAAAAAAAAATTAGTTTTCCATTAAAATGATGGTTAATTGAAGCTTGAAAGTAAATATTAAATTTATAACAAATGGGTATTAATCATAGTAAAATCATGGAAAAATACTAAGTAAAATGAAATTACAAAATCTAATTTTATTTTATTATGGGCATTATTATTTATTATAATATTCATTATTCATAACGTATATTACATTTTTTTATGTATTTAAGCATTCTCTCTATTTTATTAAAAAAATTTTAAATTCTAGCGAAGCGAAGAATGTATTGGTTTTATAATGATGTGTGTCTTTTTTGGTTTTTGTTTTTGTTTTTGTTTTTTTTTTTATGTCTGAAGACACTTTTACTACCCGTAATAATAAATAAATAATAAAATAATTTAATAACATTTTGGTTTTAATGTCTTATATTGGTCCTATGTTTGTCCATGATAATATAAAGGTGAAATTAAAAGTTTATTAATTCAATTATCTTCAATAAAAATATAACGTGCCTCAAAAAATAAAAATAATTATTCTAAAAATATTTATTCCATGGGACATGGATAACAAATATATAAAGGGAAATTCAGTTTAAAAAGTGAAGATGAACCATAATAAATCCTTTAAAAACAGTTGATAGACTACAACCAAAATCGAAATCGGTTAATATTTTAAGGTATTAGGGTCTGAAAATTTTACTGAAGTATATTTACATATTACTTAACATCATACTAAAATATTAGAAAAATCCCTAATCTCAATTTTTTTTTATAGCTGTTTTAATTTGATATTTTTAGTTCAAACGAAAATTATAATCTGACTAAACTTCGCTCAGAATCGTTTTTTCAAATGCAATGGTTTATCATTGCATTCAAATCCTAATTAAAATTAAACGTTATGATTCGCACACCTGTATCCTATGCGGCAGGAGTATCAGCTCTTTCTTTTTTTAACTTGTTATAATGTGGACAAATTATTTAGTACTAATTCCAGAACTGAGTTTAGTAAATATTTTAATCAAGTCACTAGCAAGTAGTTCTATGTTTTTGGTCGAGTTGAAATTGCTACTTGCACTCGTTTATCTACTATAACAGTGTAGACACCACTAGCGCCATTAAATTTAGTAAAATCATGAATAAAATATGTTATCAATTAGTTATCAGTGACTCATAGAGTAATATAGAGAGGGCGTTACATAATATCCTCCGTGTTCTAGTAGTACGATTTAAGATTTAAGATATACAGGTTGATCGAAAGGATCGAGAGCAAAATTCATTAACCAATCAGAGCGCTCCGATATCGATTGTTTCTTATCAGTTATCAATCCTACTTATTATCTTGCGTTTTCAAATAGGTTTTTAAAAACCTTAGATCATATAATATATGATATATTATATGATATATTATAAAAAAAAAAAAAAAAAAATAAGTTTTTAAAGCGAATATTAAATATATAATAGTGTAACAATACTCATAGGTATTTATAATGATACAACTTTTTACGTTCTTATTATTTCAGACTAAATTCCTACAAGTTCTTGTTATAGGTGTCTACACTTATCTATTTTATAATCTTGAGTTTCTTTCAATTCTTCGTGCCTAATTATATTGTTCAATATTATTTATGGGCGGTAGGTATTTTTTTGTTAAACTGTTGTTTTATACAAAGTATGTAACAATATTAAACTTTTAATTAAGAATTATACACTATATATATTTTTTTTTAATTTAATAATTTATTTAAAATATTAAAATAATATATTTACATATTTACACAGTACCTAAATAGTAATAAGATGTAGGGTTTAATTTTAGAGAAGATGGTAAAATAATAACAAAATATGAATTATTGTAAGATTGTCATAAATCAATATTTATAAGTTAACAAATATTTTGGTTTATCATTGTAGTATTAATTATTGTTTTTATTCGTGTTGAAATTTAAAATGAAATAAATAACGTCATGACAATAAGTCAGAGTAAAATATTCAAAGACTATAGTTAAATAAAAATAATAAGAGAAAGAAAAAAAAGAAGAACGTAAACTAGATAATTTATTATTTATTACATCATATTTCATTCCGAATGGGTTTGAAACATGGAAATAAAATAATATTTCACAAACCTATTATACGTTACAATAAACATATACAAACAACTTTCCTCGGAACAGTCTTTATTCTTATAGATATGAGTATATTTAGAATTATACAATAGATGGCGCTTTCATTATGTTAAAACAATTTTTAGTGTATCATTTGTGAAGATATTTGAATAACAATTAAAATCATATCAATTATATAAAAATGGATTACAAAAGTGGGGATAGTCACTAGAAGTAGTATAATCAATTATATTAATTATAGTAAATGTTTGCGATGAAAACTAATTTCTACGTTCATTAAGGGTACTGTATTTAGACAAGTAATTATATTCAAAAAGTAAAAGAAAAGTGGTGCAAATTTTAAAATAATAATATTATTGTATCCATCGACTATAAATATACAAAATAATGCCACTTTTTAATTGGAATATAATATGTAATATATAATAATTCGCATGAAAATAAAGACATAATTACGAGTATTATGTAAATTTATAGCAGTACCTATGTCACTACAAATTCACACGTTGATGATCGAAGTCATTATGAGCATTTTTACAAATTTATCGAATTTAAATACATTCTATAAAATACAAAATTAGTAACTTAGTGAAAACACTTGATTTCGGTGAATAAATATTGTTTTTGTTGGAAATCGAACACGTCTGACGCGTGTATAGGAAAATAGTTCACACGAGGCGTTCAGTAGCAACGTGCAGACACAACGTCCAGATGAACCTACGCACAAATACATTATCAGGTGTAATAATATAATAAATATAATATTATTCCAGCAATTTTAAATGATTTTAAACAGCGTTGCTGTTGGTCATGACTGCAAAATACGTTTAAAAATAATTAAAATAAGCCACAATCGCACTAAATTCAAATATATTATTGAATGGCATGGATATATACCTAATATAATACCTATATAAAAATATATTTCACTTATAATATTATATACAATACAAAACGAGTGATCAACGGTCCAAATAATCTAAACCAATATCTAATATTATATTGAATGAAGTACATCACGACGACGACGACGAGTTGTCTTCGTCCGGTCGGTGGGAAAGAGTGAAAACGAATAATAGTAATAATAACACGTAGGTATGATTGTATATTTGTATAATGTTAAATTACAATTTTCATATAGACCGCGAGTATGTGTTTGCTCGTAATACAAAATATGAATAGCGAGAAAAAAAAAACATTTATTTCGAGTGGACGCCTGTGTACACACACTGTCGAATACGATTTTTTATATTATGTTGAATTTTTTTACCCTCCAGTCCGTGTTATCGAAAGCGTAAATTATAATAATAAATTATTAAAATATTATTATAACAACAGGTTGATGAAGGCGTCGTCCCACACACAAGCGCACAGTTTAATAATATTACATTATATATAACAAAGACAAATAAATAAATAAAAATAAAATAAAATAAAATAAAACGTACAATACAATATTATAATATTTTGCTATCGACTGACTTAAGAAGTTCCCATCTTGTGCGGCGCTTATGTTTACACAACTATATACTTCTCTGTTGTGGCCATGATCGTGTCCGACATACCATGTCTTCGACATCACAAGAGCAAACGGATTAAAATATTTTAATAATAATTATAATACCAAACATTTATTTATATATCGTTCAATAAAAAATCGGTTAGGTATTCTTTTATATACTGTTCGAATTATGTTTTAGATTTTGAGCGAAGCGAAAAATGTACCTACTGGTTTTAAAATGATGTGGGTCTTTTTTTCTTTTGTTCATTTTATGTCTGAAGACACTTTTACTACCCGAGATAAGAATCAGATTTTCACGAATAGTATATATGTTTCGGTTGGAAAGTAGATGTATTTGGTATTTTATTTAAGTCATTTTTTAAATTATTCAAATTTGACTCTATTCGATAGAAAAAATGACGATAAAACGGCATTTTTCACGAAAACTGAAATTTCCACGAATTCGATTTCAATATTTTATGATAATTTATAATTTTGAAGTTAAAGACTTAGAAATTTTATTTGGAGTTCAGTGGTTCACATAGGTACTACAAATATCTTATAAAATTTTAGAACCGTTACGTAAATTTTTCTACAAATATACAGGCACGTATCTAGACCGTGATCTTGGGGGGGGGCGATTTTTTTTATAAATATATCTATATCATAAGTTGAATACTCATATATTTATACTTTATATAAAATTAAAATAAATACACATAAACTGTTGTGTTTAAATTGTATGTTTATATGTTTTATTGTTTTCCATATAAAGAAAGATATTTAAAGTTGCACTACCTAGATCAGTGATCACGAACCGCCACTGGTATTATTATATTATGTTACAAATATATATCTAGACTTATTCAGATAGATATTCAATTTCATTGTAACGTAAAAAGAGTTAATTTACAAAATTATTGCGATATTTCTATTAAAATTAAATTAATTATTGAATTTTGTATAATATTATACGGTCCTTGGGGGGGGGAGGCGATCGCCCCTATCGCCCCCCCGTAAATACGTGCCTGCAAATATAGGACTTTCAATATTACGTAAAATTCTCGTTTTTATATGTATATAATATTTAATAAAATTGGCAGTTTTGGGTTTTAATGTCTGAACATTTTACCATATTATAATATTGTATACTCACATATTACTTAACATGATATCCAAATATTAGAAAAATTTCAAGTATCGATTTTTTTTATACTTCTTAAAATTTGATATTTTTAGTTTAAACGAAAATCTTGAATTCATATAAGTATTCTTCTTATATTTCTTAATACTTCTACAATAAAAATTAATAGAAAACCCAAAGAATTGGAGAATTTTTCACAATTTTATTGAAGCATATTGATATATATAATTGATGTCTTTCAAAAATATTGGAAAATTTAAGTCTCAATTATTTTTTTAGGCGTTTAAAATTTAAATTTCAGTAATATCAATATTCAAAGTATTTATTTGGATTCATTTGTTATATCTCAATATTTTATAATAATGTTAAATATAATTGAATTTTTTTTGAAAATTTTGAAAATTTTATTGATGCTCAAATACATTTTCCTTAGCTCAGTTCCAATTAATTATGAATTATTATATAAAAAACTATATAAAATATTAGTCTTTTTAAAAATATATTTTATGTTTATTGTTTTATAAGAAAATAATGCACTTAAACACTAATCAACATCACCAAATTTATTAAATATATCGTAACCGTAAGCATCTAATTTATATAATAATATTTTAAATATTCATTTAAATAACAAAAATAATGAAAATATAATTTTTTTAACTGAATTGCGTCGGGGTTTTTTAAAGTCAAAATGAATACCTACTTATTTAGATTTTAAAATTTAAAATAATATTACGCAATGATTTTTACGTCTTTTGCAGTAAAATTACAGAATTGTTATTTACCACAAATCGGCTTTGGGATTTGAGAAACGTTAGATACCATTAAAAACCGTCATATTTGTATATTATAAGCGTATTCAGCATTGAGCTTTTTATCCCCAAAATTTTAAAATATTCAACATTAAGTTGATAAATCACTAAATATACACTTTGATAATTTTATAATATTTATTTTACCTATAAAATTATATTTTAATATTACTTTTATATCTAATATTATTATGATTGTGTGTTTATTTATCGTTTTACCTGAACTATACCTAATAGTTATATACAGGGTTCGGGACTTAAAGCACTTAAAATCATCAAAATAAGCGCTTATAAAAGCGCCTAAAAACTTCAAAATAAGCATTCAAATAAGCACTTCAAAACATTAAAATAAAAAGTAAGATGCTAAAATTTTACTGAAAGTAATAAAATTTATTACTAAATTTTAGTAATAAAAAAAATTTTTTTTTAAAACTGCAAATTTTGTAGATAAATATAAAAACTTTATAATATAATTTTTTTTTCATATTAAAATTACAAATTTAATAATTAAATAATAGGTAATCTACTATTATTGTGTTTCTTATTATATGTCAGGAATTAATACGAGTATTTATAGTTTGTTTATCTAAAATAAAACGTAATTAAATTATACAGTGTTAGAATAATTTAATTACCCGTATCTACATAATGTGACTACAATAAGTACATAACGTTAAAAATAAAATAAGAAAATTAATAAATTAAGAGAATACTATTTCGGTACAATACATATTATATTGATGCACAATGGTAAAATTATTTTTAGTTTCAATTTTTTTTTATATTGCCAACAAACATTAAAAAAAAAACCCCAAATTTTTAGTATCATGCGTTGTTAAGTTGGAATTATGCAATTAAAATAAGAAAAGAGCGTGAAAAAGCATTTTTCGAATAAATCATTGAAATAAGCAAAAAAAAGCACTTTCAAATTTCATATTTGTAATTGTTGCAACGTGACATAAATTTCCATAGCACTCTGCTAGATTTAATGTTAATCTAAAAAAATAAGCAAATGCTTTAAGTCCCGAACCCTGGTTATATATTAATATATTATATTATATAATAAAGAGTAAATGAATTTTTTTGTTTTTTCAAATTCCACTCATTTACACCAACCAAATTTTTTCTACATTCCATTTTTTTTGACATACCTATGATATCCATATATTATAATAATTATAATTTTTAAACTAAACATATAAAATGCCTAAATTTGTATGTAAGTACCAATAATATTATTATAAGAGACAGAATATTATATATTATTTACCTTAATTTAAGTAAACACCGATCGACTATAATAATTTATATAAAATTATGTAAATGACAACATCGAAAAATATACTCTAATAAATAACGTATACAAATATTTTAAAATACCTATACGCTATACGTATCTCATGTTTCTAAACTCGTTAAACGTTATTTTTTTTTTTATTATTATTTTTTTTTTTTTTGTTATGCTTTTGAATATTCGATTTTATACGATCATAATATTTTACGAAAGAACTCCATGTCTGCTGCATTTTATACTCTTAAAGTCTTAAACATATAATATTATATTATTATTGTTGCCGGTCGATTGTCAATCCAGTTTTGCCGAGGCCTTCATCGTGACGATGAATGAACGGAGTGACTGACATCTGCCCTTTGTCTTTGATAACGGCGAAGACGAAGGCGAACCAACTATATAAGAATATCTCTTCCATTATGCATGTGGCGTAGTGCGTATATTATACAATATTATTATTATTTATATTATTATTTTTATTTTTATTATTATTGTTATTATTATTATTATTATTATTATTATTATTATTATTATTATTATTTATATTATAATATAAGTAGGTAACTCCAAGCATGATTCACACACGTTTCGTTTTCTGGTGGTCGTGCTGTCGGGGATGCTTACAGATTCTGCGCCCTAAGTAAATAAAAACGAATCCGATTCTGCCAAAGCACACCGTATGTACCAAAGTATTCCGTGCCTGAGTATACTTAGGTAGTTAGGTATGCTTAATGTGTACAGTGATTACCACGAATCGCGATGCAGGCGACTATAGTCCTATATAATATATAACACGAGGACTTGAAAGATTCTTATATTGTATACGGGCGACGTCATATTATTATATTGTAATGTACTCGTATATTATCATATTATATTATATATTATTATATAATGTCACACGGCGTATACGGAGTGATCGGAATGCCGTGTTACAAAAATTATACTGAAAACCAAAACGTCGAAAACGCACCACGTTTCTGATACACTGTTAAACGCGTGACACGACATTTCGACCACTCCGTATATCGTTATAATATGTATTATGTATTTTATGTTACGAGATTGTACGCGCGACCGGTATTCGCTCCCTCGACAGCCGTTATTCGCGTATCATCATTGCAATAATACGTTTTCCCAATCATTTCCTTGGACGATGGATTTTATTTTTTTCGTATATAAATTGTATTCATACATTCTTGTGGCGTACGTATATTATATAGAATATGATAATCGTTGTGTAATATATTATATTGCGTTTGAAATAATAATAATAAAATGTCGTTCTCTGCGCGTATAGTTACAAAGGTGTATCATTAATTATTTTGTTATTGACTGATTTAGGAAGAGTCGTCGTGTGATGATGGCCATTGCTACGTATCCCGGCAATACGGAGTATTATAAAAATTGCGTACGTGTTTCTGTCCTATTTATGTGTAGACAATAAATACAACAAATACCTACCTAAATACATAAATAAATTGAATTGTTAAATTGTGGAAAAAATTCTCAAAAATGTATATAATATTAATAAGTGCGTTCGTGGTTGAACGTTAGAAAATTCCTATAATAAAGTTATAAATTAGGTTATCTACTTTCAATAATTAAACGCATCAAATAACATGTACCTACCTACCTAATTAAATTTTCTATCCAATTCGATTAAATTTTTCTTGTTTGTGTATATTATATTATGAATAAGTAATTACGTGTTATAAGTTTGTCGTTCAATAAATTTATATATATATATAAAAATAATAATAATTGAACGTAATGATATATATATCGGCTGCCATACGATTGAACACGGTACCTTTTTTTACCTACTTTTTGATGTTACGATTGAGCACGTTCAATATTTTTAAATATTCAAAACGTTGCCAAACTTCTTTTATTTCGAAAAGATATACTCGTATAGTACAATTTTTATCCAGGTACTCTAACACTATATATTATGTTATATAAATGATTATTTAATTGGTATACTTAAGATACAAAAAAAAAAAATCGCAGTTCTTTTCAAGTGGATGGGACGCTCGCTACGCCTGTCGGCTTCGCTCACTTATTACTCAAGCGCCGTATTGCGGCACTTTTCGTGGGGATGGGGCTACGCTCCAATGGACTAAAGCATACCTAGGTACCTAATACCTACCCATTGAACGGATACTGGTGCGGATATTCAGTGATTTCGTATGACCTAAAACCTCGCTTCGCGAGACCTTTGTATTTTTGAACTAATCAATGAAAATTTTAATAATTAATTTTTAATTTTATTATATTTAATTTTTTTTCTTTTATTATTACATAAATTACGACTTTATTTTTTATTTTATTTATATTATTGTTACGTGCAAAATAAATATGGCAAGGCCGCACAAGAAATAGTGCTCAATCGTGTTGTTTTTCGGGTGCAGGTAGCTAGTCATTGTTATACACAGAGTGTGCTCAATCGTACGCAAAAAAGGTCAATCGTGCTCAATCGTATTTCACCGTATATATCAAGGCTAAGTAAATTAATGAATTATTTTAAATGAGATAAATTAAGTTAATTAACATAAACAGGAAAAAAAATTGCATCGATTAAAATCTAAAACATAATATTTAGTTCTCTTTTTTAGTTTGTAATTGGCCCGCATTCCCGTAATAATTCAATTGATCGATCTCAAATTATTACCAACAATCATTTTTTTTATACCTGCGATCATTTCACCGCGACGTTATTGCTGCAGCGACTATTTTGCCGCAACCAATTTAAATGGAACCATATTGCATATATCAGAATCATAAGTGGCAAAGAATATAGATCAATGATAACTTTATTATATTCTTACTACAAATAAATAATGAAGGAATATATGAGAAGCTGTATGTGAAGTATTATCCACCTTGTGTAGAGAGGTAGGTATACATATAAAAAATAAAATAGTTGAAATTTTGACATATAGGTACCTACATAGTTTAAAATTTTTTTTAAAACCAAACTTAAGTCAATAAGTTATTTTCTTTTCCTTAACTTCCTTCACTATTAATTTAACTAAAGAGATTAAAATATTTTATAAAGTATTAACTGTAAACTTTTTCCTATTTCTGTTAATTAACATAAATTAATTTAGTTAAAAACTTTCATAAACTTATCCAGCCTTGATATCAATAAGAACTATTCCCAAAAACTAATATATTATGATAACAAAAATTTTTTATTTTTTATAAATTAAATAATAAATTAAATAATTTTTTAAATGTTTAACTAACAGAGTTATTTACAATTGATTCAAACACACAGCATTCATATATAATATATTAATCCAACAGTGTGTTGCGAGCGAAGCGAAAAATATAATGGTTTTATAATGATGTGTGTCTTTATTTTGTTTTGTTTTTATGTCTGAAGACACTTTTACTACCGAAATAAAGTTCCGATTTTCACGAAAAGCATATGTTTCCGGTTAGGAAGTAGATGAAGTTGGTACTTTATAAAGGTTATTTTTCGAATTTCTCAAAATTGACCCTATGCGGTAGAAAAAACGACGAAAAAATGGCATTTTTCACGAAAACTGAAATTTCGACGAATTCGATTTCAATATTTGACGATAACTCGGACAATTTTGAGGTTAAAGACTTCAAAATTATGTTTGGTATTCACATAGAACCTATATATATATGTGGTGAAATTTAGGAACCGTTACGTTAATTTTTCTACAAAATATAGGTCTTTCAATATTACGTAAAATTCTCGTTTTTGTGTATACAGGTATAATGTTTGATAAAATTGGCAATTTTTAACATTAAGGTATGAAAATTGTACTGAAGTATACTTACATGTCACCTAACATGATATCAAAATATTAAAAAATTACAAGTTTCAATTTTTTTTTTTTTATAGCTTTTTAAAGTAGGTACCTATATATTTTTAGTTTAAACGAAAATCTTATAATCAATACAAGTATACTTCTTAATATTTCTCAATATTTTTACAATAAAAATAAATAGAAATATTAATGAACGAGAATATTTAATAATGTAGTTTGTAATAATTTACTAATGACATTAATTTTGTATAATAAATCATACCAAATTATTACACTACATAGAAATTTGAAGCTTATTATTTTTGTAGCTACACCTTTAGGTTCCGAACGACTTCGAAGTGAGAATGATTGACACACAACAGTCAACAATTAAATACAAAGTAAAAACTTCTTGAAATATTTGAATTCACTGATTATCTTTTACAATTTTCCAAATTTTGTTAATATAAAAATATTAATAGAATTATTTTCGATTAAATTGTGTTGTGATGGCACTACATGCGTCGAGACGTTATCGCAATTCAAGGAAAAATTATTTATATTATATATTTAATATTTATTGACTATTGTTTTGGAATTAAATGGATCTACATAACATATTTGATATTGTACTATGAAATTTGTTGAAATCTAAAATAAACATGAAAAATAATATATTTCATTTTTTCTTAAATGCCACCTATATATAAATATAAATTTTACAGCAGGTATAACCGATAACCGGCCCTGCACACTCCACAAAATAACTTGACAAATACTTCATACCAAAAGTGAATAAAGTGTTTAAAGGTACACGTTTAGGAAAATGAAACAATTAAGTAATACATTGAAAAACCTCATTAACATGAGTATCACCATTCACAATATCGTAGCATCAATTTCTTTTGTATAACGTTATTATTGAAATACCATTTCAATAAGATATTAAACATTTTTAAAATTAACTTAATCACACTTAGGTACATATTATACGTATTTAAATGATTATTTAAAAGAAAATACTAAAAATATTAAATTAAATTAAAATATAACATATAATTATAGATTCTGAGAAAAGCGAGGAATGTATTGGTTTTAAAAGATGTATGGTTTTTTTTTAAGTCTGAAAACACTTTTATTACCCGAAATAATGCTCCAATTTTCACGAACAGAATATGTTTCCGATTGGAAAGTAGGTGTAGTTGGTAATATATTTAAGTCATTTTTCGAATTTCTTCAAATTGACTACAAGTAGTAGAAAAAACGATGAAAAAATAACGAAAAACGGCATTTTTCACGAAAAATTAAATTTCGACGAATGAAATTTCAATATTTCACTCAGGCAATTTTGAAGAAAGAGATTTGAAAACATTATTGGGTATTCACATAAGTATTATATATATATGGTAAAAATTTGGTACTGTTAGGTTAATTTTTCAACAAAATATAGGACTTTGAATAATTCGTAAAATTCTCGTTTAAATGTATAATAATGTTTGATAAAATTGGCAATTTTGTGTATAAAGGTCTGAAATTTTATTGAAGTGTACATACATATTACATAACATAATATTAATTATTTAACTTAAGTACAACGACATAATTAAATGTATGTATTATTTATCAACCTATAAGACGTCTATTATTGGGAGGTTATATAGAAGTTCCACACTTTATACCCCGTCGCGGTAGTACTAGATAGCTAGTTGCTTGCTCAACACAATCTATAATTGTGTTCACCGACGACTACTACGACAATTCCAAGCACATAGGCAACTAATATTGATAATAGAATAATATATTACATATATCATAATTCAAAAGGGGTGTTTATTATGAATGTTTAGTCAATGAAGACAATTGTAGATTGTGTTGAATAAACAATTATATAATTTCAAGAGAACAGAACAGGCAAAAGAATTTCATAAATGAAAAACAACATAACATAAACATAAAAAAAAAATCAACGATAAAATCAACATTAAAATCAATAAAATAACTGTAAATATTAATTTATTATAACACTATATTTCTTATCTTAATACAACTACTAATAGTAGAAGTTAAAGTAATTAGTGTCATAAGAAAGCTTCTCATCGTAAGGTATATGTGGTATATATGACATCTTTTACAAAAATAATGTTAGGTACGTGTTATATTATTAGTAAAGTTGCTGTACCAAAACTCTTTTGTATTGGGATAGTCATCAACATTTTTCATAATGAATGAAGGATAATAAAATAACGAATCCAATCGTAATGTGATTGTACCTAACTCTCATTTTTGTGCGGGATTAGGCAAGAATATAATATGCAATATGATACTTTTCCTCTACTATATATATATATGAGGTCGAAGTCTATGGATTCTCCTTATAGTCTTGTTTTGTGTAAGTTCCCATTTGTTTTTTTGTCCTGTTCCTGCCTGTTCTCTTCTCATTCTGGGTTTATTCAGTGTAGGCAGGGGAAGGACAAAAAAAAAAAAAAAATGGTTGCTTTCAACTAGTATTTTTCACTATACACATATAAGGGCGAAGTATATAAGTTCTAATAATCCTCCTTAAATTCTGTTAAGCCCTACCATATAATCCATCTCATCCTGTACTTTCCAAGTTTTTTTCAATATAAATAAGTTAGAAGTCGGGGATAACCGGAAATAGCTCAATATAGTTCAATATTCTAGGGAAATTGTTGCTTAAGTAAGTATTAAAACACGCTAAGATCAAATTCCTTACAAGGAGGTATATTTCAATTATTTTACATTTGTAACAGCTGTCATTTGCTATGCACTAAGTTGCCTGGGTGTATGATACGTATATTTGCAGATTATGGAATTTTTTACTAAGGTTAAATAATTTATAAAAAAAATTTTAAACAATATATAAGTCAAAGTTAAACTAATTTAAGATTCTGAGCGAAGCGAAGAATTTAGAGGATTTACAATGATGTGTGATTTTTTTTTTTATGTCTGAAAACACAATTTTACTACCCGAAGTAATGCTTCGTTTTTCACGAATAGCCCAATTTTATTGTGTATTCACGTAAGTATTATATATATGTGGTAAAAATTTGGAACTATTAAATTCATTTTTCAACAAAATATAGGACTTTGAATATTTCGTAAAATTCTCGTTTTCATGTATAATAATGTTTGATAAAATAGGCAATTTTGGGCATAAAGTACTGTAAATTTTATTGAAGTGTACATACATATTACATAACATAATATAAATTATTTTAACTTAAGTAATAACCACATAATTAAATGTATGTATTTTTTATCGACCTGTTAGACGTCCATTATTGGGAGGTTATATGGGTTAATTATTTATTAACATTTTAATATGGCTTTTTCATATTATATTACAATACTTTACAATAACGTTAAATAATAATTTATAATTCAATTTTAACTTAAGTTATAACATCATAATAAATGTATTATTTATCCAGCTGTTAAACGCCCATTATTGGGAGGTTATATAGAAGTTCCACGCTTTATACCACGTCGCGGTTGTACAAGATAGCTAGTTGCTTGCTCAACACAATCTATAATTGTGTTCACCGACGACTACTACGATAATTCCAAGCACATAGGCAACTAATATCGATAATAGAATTATAAATT
>JAIUCT010000024.1:2977114-2989510 GCA_021307375.1 Tetraneura akinire
TTTTCTCCGTGCAATTATTGAGGTCTTTTGGTTAGGTTCTTTACCTACACTTAATTCATGATGTTACGTACTTGTAATCTACGTTCTAGAAAAACTAATATTGGCAACCTTCATATTGATAATATTATAAATATTTGCTTACTCAACAGAACCAACAATTATATTAATGCCTTAATGGACTAGAAATAAAAATATATTGCCCCTTATGAATAATTATAACATTAACAATAGGTACAGGGGCGGACTGGGTATTATAAGGCCCAGGTGGTAATAATTTTTTGAGGGCCCGGATTTAAATGTATATCCAACTATACACATATTATATATCTAAATCTTTATTATAAATCTAACTTTTAACTACTTTAGATTAGTCAATAATATTGATTAGTTCATTTAACAAAATAAAAATAAAAATTATATTATAATTTTTCAAATTAACTAAAAATTTTTTTTTTCATATATCATTTTTTTGTACAATTTAAAATAATTATAAAATTAAAAGTTTACTTAATTCATTTGAACTTTTTCCTAGTTTATCCATGATAATGTTTTTATCAGGAATCAAATCAGATTCAATACTCATTAGCATTAGTGATACCAACATTTCTTTTCCCGTTGATGAATAATTAACTTAGACAGTTTTTGATTATTTTTAATTTGGAAAAAGCTCGTTCACAGCATACTTGTGTGCAGAACAAAGTTAATGCAACTGTATACACTCTATTATATAATATATAAATTTCTATATGCTGATGAATGATAATTATATTCATATAAAATGGAAAAAGCACACGGAATACAGTAACCATTATCCTTACAACTTGTCAGTTCGTGTTTAGTTGAATTTGATGAATCTGAATGATTGAATGAATACGTAAAATTGCTTACAATTAAAAAAATAATAAATATAAATATTTTACATTGAGGATTCTATATTATGAAACAACCGTGGGGCCCGGGAGGCATTTGCCTCATCGCCTCCCGGGCCAATCCGCCCCTGAATAGGTCAATATTATTAGTCTATGGGCTTGGTATGATCGTAGTAGTCGTCGACGAACACAATTTTAGATTGTGTTGAGCAAGCAACCAGCTATTTAATCCACAGCGACGATAAATAAAGTTATGACATACATATAAAAACCCAATAATGGACCTCTAACAGCTATGTATATTTGAATATGGCAATATTTACTTAAGTTAAATAATAAATAAAAAAAAATTTTAAAAATATATATGTCAAAAGCTCAACCAATTTTTTTGTATACGTACTAAATATCAATATAGTACGTTATTATACATTATAATTTTTCTTATAATTCATATTATTTATTTATACCTGTACCTATGTATTACAAAATATGAGTAGGTATTATAAGATAATTATTAAAGATTATAATATTGTGTTATTATTGTTTATTACTAAATTATGTGCAATATTAAATACACAACATGTATTAAATTATAATTTTTAGTATCGCA
The DNA here is from genome assembly GCA_021307375.1 of Tetraneura akinire. NCBI lineage: Eukaryota > Metazoa > Arthropoda > Insecta > Hemiptera > Aphididae > Tetraneura > Tetraneura akinire. Next base: position 2,978,594 of record JAIUCT010000024.1, read on the forward strand.
ATATTTTTGATATTAAAAAGATGAGCTGATACTCCTGCCGCACAGAATACAGGTGTGCGAATCATAACGTTTAATTTTACTTAGAATTTGAATGCAATGATAAACCATTGCATTCAAAAAAACGATTAAGTTCAGCCAGATTATAATTTTCGTTTGAACTAAAAATATCAACTTAAAACAGCTATAAAAAAAAATTGTGACTTGAGATTTTTATAATATTTTAGTATGATGTTAAGTAATATGTACGTATACTTCAGTAAAATTTTCAGACCGAAATACCTAAAATTGCCAATTTTATCAAACATTATATACGTAAAAACGAGAATTTTACGAAATATTCAAAGTGCAATATTTTGTAGAAAAATTAACATAACGGTTCCAAAATTATACCACATATATATAGTAGCTATGTGAACATCCAAAAAAAAATTCAGGTCTCTATTTTAAAAATTGCCTGAGTTATCGTGAAATATAGAAATCGTATTCGTCGAAATTTTATTTTTCGCGAAAAATGCCGTTTTTTCGTCATTTTTTCGCTGTTTTTTCTACCGCATATCGTCAATTTTGAGAAATTCAAAAAATGACCTAAGTAAAGTACCAACTACATCCACTTTGCTACCGGAATCATACCCTGTTCGTGAAAATCAGAGCATTATTTCGGGTAGTATTTTTGTACACAGACATAAAAAAAAAAATCACACATCATTGTAAAACCAATACATTCTTCGCTTCGCTCAGAATCTAAAATAAGTGTAATAATTATTGATAATTTTATTATTGAATTGATGAATAAATAAAATAAATAAATAAATTATATTAAAATAATTACAATAGCGAAAATTATTAAAGAGATAAAAAATAAAAGTATGTACCTAATTTTAAATTTAAAAATATAATATTATGTTATAATATCAAGAAGAAAAATAAAATTTATTAGTTTTTTCCAAAGTTACATAACAAAATTAAAATTACTCATAATTCCCTGAAGTGCATTTTCAATCAATATTATAAATTATCAAATACGTCAAAATATTATATTACACAACGCGGTCATTTTCAATAGGTAATCTGTTTATTTTATTTTTAATATTATAATTTTAAAAATAAAAATATATCTAAAGAATGTATAAATGCAATTGTAGTGTAACCGTCTAAAATTTCGTGTATTACACATCAGTGCCTAAAATAGTGTGCTCTAAAGCACAAAGTGTGCAGTACGAAATGTGAAGTGTGCAGTACGAATTTCTAAAGTGTGCAGTGCTCATAATACATGAGACATGCGTTTTTAAAATAGATTTGGACGTTATCAAACATATTATTCAGTGTTGTGCATTATCTAGATAAAATAATTTATCTATTATCTTATCTAGGTAAATGTATTTTAATTTAACTACTTTTTATCTTAGATTAAAATTTTATTTAACTAGACAAAAATATCTAGATAAATTATTTTAAGAATATAAAGTATAGGTACCGACATGGCGACATGCAATACAATTATTACTTTATTATTTATTAATTGTGCATGGTAAAAAACCATAATATCTAAAAATATTATGTACAATATAATATTCAATATTGTATGTTCTCAGAATAAAATAATTTAATATATTTTAAAATATTGTCTCTACATCTATTTACAAATGTCTTTATTTAATAATAATAGTGTAATACTGTGATTCGTTTTTATACCTATCACTATCACCTATATGGCTATGATAAATTAATAATAAAGAAAACAATTTCCTTATTTATAAAACACGTTTATTTTATATACGGGTAAGAAGTAGGTACAGTGTTTATGCCACATTATGAGTACATTATAATATTGTATTATTATTTATTAATATGACCATTAATTATAAATTTTTATAATTAATGATATTACGAAGGTAATTATTTTGATTGCGTTGACAATACGGGGCACTTTATAGCCACATGGAAAAATTCAAATCTTGTAATTAAATAATAAATATAGAGTTGAATGAAATAAAATAAAATTTATAAACTATAATCATTGGGATATCCACTGACGAGTGACGAGGCGACGATCACATTAACGTCATTAACGGTCGTGACTTTGTGAGTCATTACTAGTGACATTTACTTAATTTACTCCTGTACTTTTATTATATAGTTTAGTCTGTACTGTATATTCTATATGGATTTAATAATAGGTGGCAGTAATAAAATATTAAAAATTATCTATGATTTTATCTAGATAAAAATGGACTTATCTTTATCTAAAAATAGATAATTAAAATTTTAATCAGTTTCATATATTTGTATTTGTATTTTATATATATTTGTAAGTATTTTACATTTTTGATATAATAAATAATTTACTTTTAATTTTGTTGTTGGTGGGGGGGGGGTAGCGCGGAGCCCCCTACAAGCCACCCTATTGCTTTTTATTTTTGTGTGCAGTACGAAAAGTTTATTATTTTAGGCACTGTTACACATTACTTAGTTCTAATTAAAAATAATGATTATAAGAACAGACGAATAACGAAATTAGAAACACACGAACATAGAAATTAATCTGGGTGATTTCACACATTACGAATGATTTTGATCTCTGGTTTACCAGTCGAAACGGTTGTTTTGAAAAATGTATTTTTCTGTTGGGATTCTTTTTCAGATAGATTATTTCATTTGTCTCGGCAGACGAAAAATGATTATTTTACATGTCCACTTTGGATTACAATTTAATCTTTACTAATGATTATAGGCCAGAATATCGTATGGAATGGTATATTAATAGTAGCCTCCCGCTATGACGCTGATATTAACCATGTAAATCCTTAATGGACTATATGCGCAAACGATGTAAAACCTAACCGCAACGATAATTTTTCTCCCACGTTAATTATTAGTCTCGATCGTTTTTCAACTTAAAAAAAATATATAGGTATATAAATGATAAATTGTTGTCGGTTATTAGAAAATTTTTCTAAATGTAATGGACACTTAACTATTTTCCGCGCACAAATGTGAACAATAATATATTATGAATTTAAATTCTGTACAACAGTAAAGGTGAAACATTTGAAAAACTACTAGGTACATTAATAAATTATTTCATTTAAACTCATTCGTTCGAAAATACTTATATTGAATAATAAAATTATATTACGATTGTTTTAAGTTGGTATAGGTACGTATATCAATTATGTATTATTTGTAAATATGTACAAAGCATACTATATACTTATTCGTATTTAATATTTATGTATAGTTAATGTTTTAAAATTTTTGTTTTATAATGAATTAATGACAACATTTTTTTTCTTTTATTCACAAAGTCCACCGATTAAAGTTTTAAATTAATGTTAAATTTTTTTAAATGCCTGATTAATTAAAAATAAAGAATTTTAATGATAATAAAATATATACGTATAAGTACTGTTAAATTAATGACATATATATATATATATATAGGTATTTTTTTTTAATTTAAATGTTTAACGCAAAATAATAAAGTCACCGTTCAGTTTACTAAATTTTAACTACTATATTTTTAATTGTACATTTAACTGAGACTTATACATAATATCGTCTGTCCTATCCTATCTTAGAAAACGAAACGAATACAATTATTATATTATAAGATGATAGACTTACCTTTAATAGTGATCTAAATTTAAATATCGTGTTTATATTATATTTAATTTTCAAATTAAATATTTAAATATTTAATAAAATAAAAGTGTATAGAGTTCCTTCAGTGTAAAGTAATGTTTCTATTCAAATTTATAATAAATAATGTTTTAATCATTTCACATCATTTATATAAAAATACACAATACATTACTTTAACATTAGCATAATAAAACGATGGAAATATAAAAAAATCTTAAATAACTATATTATCTAGAGTTAAAAAAATGTTCTGAAAATATATATTTTAATATAGACCAGAATTCATAGATATAGATTTTCAATATCCAAATATAAAAAAAAAAAAGAGATGTTACGACTGTTGTGGTAGGGATACAGGTGCAAAGAGGATAGTTTTGAATTTTTATTAAAATTTGAATGCAATGATTAAATCATTAGATTCGAAAATAAAAGTTTATCAGATAATATTATATATTTAAAATGTATATAATATACCTAGTAAAATGTATTTGAGTTTCAAAAAATTTTTGTCAATTTTATTCAACATCATTATAAAATATTGAAATATAATAACAATAAGAATCCATATAAATACTTTAAATATTGATTTTACTCAAATTTCAACTTTAAAAACCTATAAAAAAAAATTGATTATTGAAATTTTTCTAATATTAATCAATAAGTATGTATGCTTCAATAAAATTTTCAAAATTTTTATCACATATAAACAGCAGTATACCTAAGTGATATTAATATCAAAAAAAATTTCAAGTTCCTAAGTTAAGAAAAATACAATGAAATTTCAGTTTTCGTGAAAAATGCCATTTGCTAATCAGTTTTTGGTCGTTTTTCCTATCGTATAATCGGGTCAATTTTGATAAATTCAAAATATGATTTTCTTATATATTACCTATGTAAAAAGTTAAGTTAAATAAATACAAAAAAAAAGGACCACACTATACAAAAGTCTGAGTTTAAATATAATTTATATATAAATATTAGAAATATTCATAGGAAATATTATGTACGTTTGGCTGTATTAATAACAAATATTCGGTATTCAATGTAATATTAGGTACCTATATTTATTATATTTTAAATTATTAAGTGGTAAATGTATACAACTATTAATCGTACGCGATACACGCGTATCAGAAATTGTTCGAATCAATCACACACGTCATTATGATAAACCACGCGTAAGTATAAATTATAATATTTTATATAATGTATAAATAATGTTATTCTAATCGAGTCTCGATAGTGTAAAATAATATTCTAAAAATCTATTGTCTCGTGTAACGTCTCGTACATATAACGCTCATCGGCTGTCAATGTATTGCGTGGGCAATGAGTCGTACAATACGATATATTTTTCAACGAACATGATGATTATGATATTTTATTTTTATTTAAAAAGAATCACTCGTTCGCTTTCTTATATCGTGTAGAATATTAATTTAAAAAATCGCCATAGGCCCGGGAAGTTTGCCCGCTGACTTTAATCGATTGCTTCAAAAATTGCGCCAAAACTTTGCGAGTAATTATCAAGTTTGTATTTGTAGGTACTCGATTTTAATAGAGTCAAACGGAAGTCTACTTCCGGTTCTAGAACTTTGAAAATAGTGTCAATCGACGAGATTATATTTTGAAAGTAATTTCAAGTCCGCTTTTTTCATTTGCCACAGTCGCTCACAACTTCGTCTTACATTAAAATCATTTTTTTTTTTTTCGTGTACCTATATAAAATCAAATACATATTTTAAAATAAATAAATAAAACCGTTTCTTAAGACTTATTTAGATAAGTATATTATTATTATAATGAATTAATATGTGATCTTTATATAGATTTATGTCTTATGGATCGTTGAGAAAATTTTAAACTTTAAATATAATTTTCGATATTGATCAGTTTATATGTTTATTATATAAACGTACAATTCGTATGTTAAAATTTGGAATTTTTCATTTTACATTTTAACAATTTGAGATTGTAAGAAATGTTTGTAGTAATTAATTGCACGTATTGAACTATTTCTGAATCGCTGAAGTACCTACCTGTGGAGTGAAAAAGACAAATAGCGATTACACACAAATAGACGGAGCGCCACGGAACAATATTTTATATAAGTACCTATGTATAAAATATATAAGTATGATATCACGGCGTTAACTAAAATATAATATAAATGATTAGATTTGAAATTATGAAACATTTTATTACCTACGTATTATACATAAAAAAAATAAAAAATAAATTAATAAGTAGGTATTTAATTCTCGCACTTATGCAATCACTATTTCGTTTTTTATCCAAAAACGTAATCCATTAATGGTATATACCTGTTCTGTAGAAAACGACGAAACATAACATTATATATTTAGGCGCAATATTTTAAGTATTTTATTACTATAAATATAGCACAGATTTGTCATGTGGGAATGGATTTGATTTTTTCAAAATAACATTATTGACAGCTATACGAGAATTGCTCGTGTGTGGGCTCGCAGAGGTGTCGGCCAAACCACTTTTATACGTGATGATGTCATCCGTTAAAGCATTACGACAACGACAAAATAAATATCGTTGGCATATATACGTCACGAAAATTTCGTTGAAAAGACAAAGGTTTACGATGTATTTAATATTTATTTTTTATCGCCCTTTTATTTAATAACTTTTATTTTATTACTATTAATTATTATTATTATTATTATTATTATTATTATTATTATTATTATTATTATTATTATTATTATTAAATTGAATCAGATATCAGAATAAGAATTGTATAAAGTATTTGTATAATATTATGTGATCACCAGCAGTAAAAAACGTTATTCAAAATCTGTTGTACCTATTTTATTAATTATTTAATATTATAGTCAAATAGGTATAATTAGTACCTAGTTACTTAGATTGTTGCTATTATACTATTTCTGGAATAGTAGAACATAGAAGTACCTATACATGTCATATTGAAAATTAAAATATATCAAAAATATTAAATGAGAAAAAGCTTAATATTATAATGCACCATAACATATTTCCGAATGAGTGTATCTAAATTATATTAAAAATAATTTAATATATTATTATATTGTCATTTTTAATGAAAAATATATCCTATAAATAGATATTATTTTTTTTTCAACATATTTTATGTAAGCACAAAATAAATAAAATATAAACATTGCCTATATAATACAATATTTCGTTTTAAATTATTTTTTATTATTATTATTATTTTTTAATGTAATTTTTTTGATGAACCGCGTGGTCTTTTTATTTATTTATTTATTCCTCTTCTAAGGGAAATTACACATTGGGTTAAAAAAATACGAAATATTCAAATCTAAGATTAAAAAGTATAATAAAAAAACAATAACTATTTACAATGGTAGTTGGCAGCTACCTATATTTAATTATATTATATTAGATTATTAGCAACTTTTCAGATTGAAGTTTGATACTTATTTTAATTTTCGAGTTCATATAAAATTTCAAACGAAAAACCAAAAAAAAAAAAATAATAATAATAACTAGCTGACCCGGCAAACGTTGTTTTTCTATATAAATTATTTCTAATGAATGTTTTGATAATCTATTAAAAACAATTAAGTTATTGTAAGTGTGTGGGGATGTGGTATAATGGTATAGGAATGGAGCACTGTGAACGATGACGGTCTATATAAAAATAACAATATACCAAATATACATTTTTTGAATTCATTGTATTTTTTATTAACTTAAAATTCAAATTACATCTTTATCACAAATTATGAAACTGAATGATAAAAAAAAAAAATCATTATCAGTCTCTTAGTACGATATTTCTATAGTAATATTTTAAATCGCGCAATATTTATTGATATAATAAATAATTTACGAGATTATTGAAATCATTACAAACAAAATGTTATATAAAGAAATAATTTTTTCGGACAAAATATGAATCTATAAGTGCGTTCTGAATGTAGTTTTACTTATAACTTATATGATATTAAATAACGTCAGTCGTGTCGACCCTGTTTATCATAAAGAGTATTGTTTGTCATTTAAGAATTAAATATTTACATATTATTATAATATTTATTTTATGTAAAAAAAAAATACGAATAGTATACAATTTACAATTTGTTTTTATCTATATATCCTTATCAAATTTTACGTCTTTGTTAGCAATGTTATTTCTCATACAAATTAAAAGTACACCGTGGAAAAATCGAAAAAATCGTAGATACAAAAATAATAAACAATGAACAAACAATTCAACCGTATATTATGTACTCAAATTATTCCTGTTTCTGCAGTATATCAATATATTTTATAATATTATTGTTGCATTAAAATAGGTATAAACGTGGTAAAAAATAAGAATTTATTTAATATTTTTGATATATCTAATATATCTTATAAATTATCATATGGATATTTCGAAAACACGTGTCGTTCAATATATAGTTTATAATGAGATGAGATTATTTTCAGAGACATCATACTTGTATATTTATACTTTCGAAATAGGTATAAAGAACAAATTATAATATAATATAATTAAATTAAATTATTATTTACGAGAAAACGATTTTACATTATTATTATATGTATAGATTGTAACAATTTGTAATTAAACAATTTAAATTATTTCATTTAAGTGATAATTATTATATGCGTAATAATATATAATCACTTTTATACCGAGAAGTACATTAAACTTTTAATTATCTCGTGTTTCGAAATGCATAAACTTTTTAAATTATCACTTTATCAGTTATATTATGGTTACGGTTTGTATTTAACATCCTTTATTCGTTTCCTGCGAATAAGACAAACGATAATATAATATTATATAATATTAAATTATACTACACGCACTGCGATCGTAATAATAATAATAATAATAATAATAATAATAATAATAATAATAATAATAATAATAATAATTTATAAGTGAATTTAATATCATCAATAAAACATATATAGGTACTTACTATAGTAATTTACATTTTTTTTTTTTTTTTAATTTCCGGTAATTTTTCGGTCAAGTAAATTGCTTCAAAAGTGATTAAACGAATAAAAAACAAAAACAAAACAAATATTTAATTTAAAATAAAAACATAATTATATTTTATTTTTATTTAATAGCTATATAACCTCTATACATAATGACAAGGTAAAAAATTAACTTGTGTGCATATACCTACGTCGTATATAACACTGCAGATATTATACTCGGACTTCACATTTAATCCGGATCCGTTAACCACTATTTTATATTAAGTATACCCAGTGAAATCGTTAAATATTATTTTCGTGAATAAAATTAAAATTAAGTTTTATAATATTATACTCGTATTATACACGAGTATATAGGAGGTGTATAGTTAACGTGACGACGTAGCCTATTCGTAAGAAAAAATTATTGTTTCTTTATTTTAATATCAACAATAATTAACATATTATTTATTTATATATTCATTTATTTATTTATTTATTTATTTATTTATTTATACATCACTCCGTCGTGTTTGGTGGTATTTAAGAATATTATTATTATTATTATTATTATTATTTTTATTTTTATCGAAACGCAAACATAATATTATTATTGTCCCTATTATATATTATATTATTATAAACTCGTTTTATAAGTATTCCTGCGATTTTACGTATTATAATGTTTATAATATAAAATCTACTATTATAATATAAAAGTTATCAGTGTCTTTTCTTCCAAACCTTTTTTTCCTTATTTTTATTATATAAATTCTCCGGTGAGTCGTACGTCTTCGAAATTTGCACGTTTCGCGGTCAACTTTTTATTTTCCTTCTATTAAAATCGGTTTCGTAATTTTTTACCAGAAACCTTTTTTTAAATCGCCTTTTTTAACTGTTCCCTTAGTTTTTCCATGGCCGGGTTTCCTTCTATTCGTGATAACGGGCCGTCCGTCGTCCGACCGACGAGCCTACCTTGCGCTCGCCGCTCCCGAAAACCCATAAACGCCTACCTCTCTCTCGCTACCGATCAAAAATTTCGCGCCGTAATAATATTCGACGTGATATTTTACGTTTTCACCCGTCTTTTTTATCCCTTTATCCCTATGAGACGGTAGTTTTTTCGCGTTTAAAATTCGTTAATACCCTTTTACCGAAGTTCTCGGTCCAAATTAATTTTTTTCCGTTCGTACATTTCGCGCCGCCGTCGTTCGCCGTAGGTACCGTAACGGAGTCGTTTTTCGCGGCCCGATCGCTATTTTTCGTTTATTTTTCATTCGATAAACGTCGAAAACGGTATCCTGACCCTTCATAGTCGGGTTTCCGACCGTTACGCCCGATATTTCGCCGTAATTCGAGAATTTTTCGATATCGCGAAACACTTTAAATATACCGATTTTCGACGATTATTCAAGCGGCCACTGTGGCGCACTCGATAGGTAGGAATTAGGCGTTAGTTTAGGGACCGGTTAGGTAGGTTTTCTTACGGCAGATAACACGGCCGCCGCCCCCGGCTCGGTTACCCGACCAGACCGGGTTCGAATCCCGATCCGTCGGCGGCGGCGCGCGTGTTCGGTTTTTTGCATTAATTTTTTTTTTCGTTAATCTTCCGGCGCACTCTTATACGCGCGTGCGCATTAAGCGCCGGTCGTCCGATGTCCGAACCGTCCGCGTATGCCCGTTACGCGACCGTATTACCGACGGAATTGTATTATCGCCGCCCGATTTCGACCGTAATAAATAATAATATATATTATTACGAGTAATTATTTTTTTTTTACATTAAAATACTTATATTTTAATTTAACCCTATTTTAATTTATTATACCCTTGATATTATATACTCCGTTTTTTTTTTGACCGTATCTAAATACTTATATTAATTGTTATACACTATATCGATATGTCACCGATTAAATTTCTACGTATCGATTCTCGACTCTGTACAATTATACGTATGATTTATATACAAATCGTGGTCGTTGGCTTATATTATAAACGATAATTGTTCGAACCCATACGTTGTTACGGTTAAAAAATATAGTACGGGTGCTACCGGTATTACACTGTCGGCTATGGTGGTGGTAAAACTTTTCACGCGAATTTTCTGTATTCCACTGAAACCCGACCGGGGTAAGTGAGTGCGCCGAAGGCGTACTCCGCGTGGTAGGACTACCGTGATCGGTCAAAGACTGTTCACCCGAAGAGAGTGTAAATAGGACCACTAGATTGCGAACGCCCTTCAATCCGCCGGAGGCGGATAAAATACTTTAATCATTATATCCGATAAAGATC
>JAIUCT010000024.1:2995357-3051348 GCA_021307375.1 Tetraneura akinire
AATAATAATAATATTATTATTATTATTATTATTATTATTATTATTATAAATTATAATGAACGTATACGTTATAATATAATTTGTATTCTTTTTTTTTTTAAATATCCACACGATTATTAAAATATTATTTTATTTTCATACCCACTGGGTCGTGTTACTTATATATTTTGATGAACGTATAAGTAACGTCGAGTATTTATAACCAGAAAAAAAAACATTAACGATCATCGTTGTAATAATATACTTTACTCATATTTAACTAGGTATATAATTTGTGAAAAATATACGCATTTTTATTCTTAGAAATTATTATATGAAACAGAGACACTAATTATTTTTAGTAAATTTAAATGATGTGTTTATAAAAAATGATATGGTGACACTAATAATACTATAAATTATAATTTCTTCTCGTTTTTTTTTTCCTATAATGTTTAATATATATATATGAGTATATTATGTTACGGTTAAAGTAGGAAATGGGTCATTGTATACAATGCTCAATTTTCGTGTTCAATGTAGAAATAAATACACATTGGCCGGACATTGTGTACAAATGATGACCAAATCATAATGGGCAAAGTAGACGTGCAATTTTTTAATAAATAAACTAAAATAATTATTAGATGGGTATATTAAAAAAAAATTAATATATTAATATTAAAAATAAAATGTATTTATTTTTACAAGTACTGCTGTTATGACACTTTGATTTACAAAGTCTTCCTACTTGTTTACAACTAGGTACATATAAATATATAATACACTATTTGTATTTGTATTTTTTAAAGCAATGCGCATTAAATTGTTCATAAAATGTATTTTCCATTTTTATAAATTACACGTTATTATTAAAAAAAAAATAACACTGCACACCCAATACAAAAACAATACAAATATTATTTATGTAATATATCGACAAACGATTTAAACTTGTATAATTGTAATCATTTTTTTTTTTTTTTTTTTTTTTTTACACTGAATAATTTGTATGCGTATAAAACATTAAAACTATATAAACGAACGTTATTGAAAAAAAAATATATATAAAAAATAATTTAACGTCAAAAATAGCGTGGTATAGGGTAAAAATAATAATATGATTTTCGATAAAAAAAAAAAAAAGAAGAAAAAATCGATTTATTTTTCAATTTACACTATTTATTCGACAGAATATATTATTATAATTGTGTAGAAAAGAATATTATTTTATACTTTCATACATTAAACGATTAAAAGACCCGTTTCGAGAATGTGTCACTAGATTTTTTCATACGCTAGTTATAATATATTTTATTAGTGCTCGTAAAAAAAAACGCTTTTGAGAACGTATTATATACAATATATTTTTTCATTTTACTGCGCTGATACTAATAATATTTAAACGTAAAACTAACGAAATATTTCGCCATCGTTATATACACCGAATAATAAACGCCGACCGGGGACCTAACCTTTCATTTTTTACACTATTTACTATTATTAAACTCGGAATAATATAATATAAAGGATATATACGTCGAGTGAATATTATTTTACAGTCGTAATCGTAAATCGACCGTTTCGTCGCGAACGAATAGGATAAAATAAATCTTTTTAAGAGTATATTATATAACTATACATATTATAAAATAAAATAAAAAATTCGTAGACTTCTCTCCGCTCGCCTTTGCGTGTGTTATACGTTTAACGACTTCGCGGACCGCGTTAAAAATCTGGTGATTTAAACGATCGTTCAACAGGTCGTATATTGAAAAATAATTAAAATTCACTCGTCTATATAGTCGCCACACCTGTTGATAAATTTATAATGCGCGTCCAGCGTTGTTTTTTAACATCTGACGACGTTTTATACCAATTTTTTTTTTTTTTTTTTTTAATATTTGACAAGTTTACTTTCGTTTCATTTTTTTCTTCTAAATATTATATACCTAATAGGTACTCTAAACCAAGGGTGTCCAACGATTTGTGATCACTGGGACACATCATATGGGTAGAAGTTATTGCGGGCCACATACTATTTAATAATTATACATTCAAATTTAATTATTAAATTATGTTATTGTTATATATAATACAACAATACATTTTTCTTTCATAATTTTACAATAGCGAATAATAAGTAGAAATATTTTTACAAGTATTTACTCGTATAGTCGTATATAATATTATGTACAATTAATTAATGACTTAAATTGAAATGAAGACCGCATCAAAATCTACCACTGGCCACCATTCGGCCTTCATCCCGCGGGTTGGACACCCCTGCTCTAAACAGTGAAATAAACTTTCAATAAACAAGAAAAATATCAAATATGTTATGTTTTATACTCTGAAATTTCAAATATCAATCGTACAGAATTATTTGATTATAAATTATTTTACTAAAATTTAACACCAATATTATATGATGTGTTACTCACATTATTGTATACAATGTTTTCGGTTTTCCTATAACAATATTTTGGTAATAATTATTATTTTAACTGTATTATATTATTCATACTTTTAACCTTATATTACCATATGTACCATTATTTTTATAAGGCGACACCGTGACAACCTTAATTTCTAATTTGCATGCGTATTAATCGTATTATACGTGTTCAAGTCGACCGATTACATAGGTCTAAATTAATATTAATCATACCGAACCTAAGAAAAGTATACATAAATTTATTTATTTTTTTCGTTTTACAAACATTAACTATAACTAATAGAAATAAAACGACAGAAAAAAATACGTATATAATAACATATATGTATGGTGTATAAATAAAACATACATGAGGCATTAATTGCACAAAAAGGACGAGTTTTTTTTTTTTAAATATTTAGTATTTATATATGGTTATTATTCTATACAATTGTTATAATTACAAAATAAAAATTCGGACCGGATACAGGTGTGGATATTAAATTGGATAATGGCCATGGGAGAATATATTGTATGTAGGTACTAGCTACTAGGTATTAATAATATGTATTATAATTAACATTTATTAAAGCAATGATAAATTCATGAAATCAAAAAACGATTATAATCAAAGCGATTATCAAAATACAAAATCATTTTATATTTTAGATTCTGAGCGAAGCGGAGAATGTATTGGTTTGACAATGATGTGTGATTATTTTTTGTTTTTTTTTTTATTCTGTAGACATTTTACTACCAGAAATTATGCTCTGATTTTCTCGAATAGCGTATGTTTCCGGTAGTAAAGTGGATGTAGTTGGTACTTTATTTAAGTCATTTTTCGAATTTCTCAAAATTGACCCTAAGCATAAGAAAAAACGACCAAAAAATTACGAAAAAACGGAATTTTTCAAATTTCAACGAATTCGATTTCAATATTTCAGTAAAATTTCAGTAAACCCGAAAACATATGCTATTCGTGAAAATCGGACCATTATTTCGGGTCCTAAAAGTGTTTTATTGTGAAAGTATTGAGAAATAATAAAAATAATATTTGTATGGATTCTAAGATTTACCATTTAACTAAAAATATCAACTTAAAACAGCTATAAAAAATTTGAGACTAGGGATTTTTCTAATATTTTAGTATGATGTTAAGTACGTAATATGTAAGTATACTTCAGTAAAATTTTCAGACCTTAATACCAAAAATTGCCAATTTATCAAATATATACGTAAAAACGAGAATTTTACGAAATATTCAAAGTCCTATGTTTTGTAGAAAAATTAACCATACGGTTCCAAAATTTTACCACATATTTATAGTAGTTATGTGAATACCCAAAAAAATTTTCAGGTCTCTATCTTAAAAATTGCTTGAGTAATCGTGAACTATAGAAATAAAATTCGTCAAAATTTCATTTTTCGTCATTTTTTCGGGGTCCATTTCCCTGGAACCCCCACCATAGAATTTTAATACCAAACCCGGGGCTTTCGTTTGTGCATCGTTTGTGCACGTTTTTGCCGAAAATCCCATCGTTTGTGCTTTTTAGTTTCCGAGATATAAGTATTTTTATTTGGGGGTGCTGGGGAAACGTACGCACCCTCACCACGAATTTTTGAAATGAAACCCGGGGCTTTCGTTTGTGCATCGTTTGTGCTTGTTTGTGCAGAAAGTCCCGTCGTTTGTGCTATTTCGGTTTCCGAGTTATTGCACATTTCTATAGCTGACATTTCTCCAGCACCCCCCCCCCCCCACGGTAATTTAAAAATTTAAAGTTGCCATTCGTTTGTGCAAAATATTAGAGTAGGTACGTATGTTATAAACTTATAAGAATAAAAATTTTAAATTCAGATATTTAAATTATAATTATTGAATATAATTAAATATAAAATATAAATTGCGTAATTTTAATACCTAATTATTAATTAAATATAAAACAGTTGTATCAAATAAATAAATTAATATTTCTGTTTAATATAATATTATATACCTATATTAAAATGAACCAGCTATTATATGGGTTAAATCTTAAATACTTATTGTTATTATTATAAAACGGATACCAACATCTATTTTCATTTAGGTATATTATAATAATTATTATTCATATATATATATTTTGGAGTAAAATGTTATTTTAGTAATTCGGTATAGTTATTTTATAATTATTCGTTTTCATCGTTTCATTTCTGTTCGACGCAGTTCAACAGGTAAGTTCATTTAATTTTATTATTTAAAATAATATAATCTTATTATATTTTTTTTAATTATTATTCATGTTTTTATTTAAACCTTTTTCTGGGTTTACACTGGTTGATTTAGACTGCAGTACTTAATTGTATTATTGCCTAATGATAAAAATTGGAATATAGTCTCGCGCGACTCTTAATTTTAACCATCTTTAAACATTTTTATTCATCAAATTGACATTAAAAACGTTCATTTTTTGGTTGATGGCTTATATTGTGTAGCAGAAATAAATATGGTTAATAAACGTGTCATTCGTATCTCCAACGGTCGAAGCCCATTTGTGGCTGTTGCCATACTACTTAATGTGTAAACTGGTCTATTTCCAGGGACTCCAAATTGGAATTTTCCTATTTCGTTTGCGGCAATCGTTTGTGCACGTAATCCTGTCGTTTGTGCACAATTACTATTGAAGATATTGATCTTTTATACGTTAAATAATAATTGGTGCGAATAAGAATATTGAAGATTTTTTATCAATCCAGTCTACTAATTTTTTTAATAGATTATTAGATTTGGTATATCGATGGACTTTTTAGATTTAGATATTAGATCCAACATCATCATGGAACAAAAATGACCAATATAAAAAAGGAAAATAATTGGTAAATAATCTACGTGTACTAAATCAATAAATGAAGTGAAGTTGATGATAGAAGATTATAATTTATAATAGGCTTATGATAAGCGTATAATCAAAAATGAAGACCAAAAGCAATATTTACTGCAAGTAGTATGTGACTATCATCAACGATTAACTGATTGTAAAAATTAGTATTATATTTATATAATAATATAAATATATTTATACATAATATTATATATATATTTCCAACTATTTGTAATTAGTAAATTATATTAATACTCGTATATATTAAAATTATAACAAATTGTACGATGAGCTTAATATTTTGTTATTCCTACATTTCTACTATAACAATAAGACAATATTATATATAAATTACTATTAAATTAAATATTCCGAAAAAATTTAATATTTTTATTTATTTTAAAAATTTCAACCCTCTTGGGGCACGTGAAGGGGTTGATTCATCATGACCAAATTTAACCTAATTAATTTGTTTATAGTAAAAAAAAAAAAAAAAAAAAATGGGATAGTGAGAAATCAAAAATTTGAAAATTCAAAAATAAGGGCCACTCTAGTATACTTATATATCACTACTTAATATTATACCAAAATATTAGAAAAGTCCCTAGTTTCAATTTTTTTTATAGTTGTTTTAAGTTGATATTTTTAGTAAAACGAAAATCTTACAATCCATACGTATAAATATTCTGAAAACACTTTTACTACCCGAAATAACGCTTCGATTTTCACGAATAGAGAGTTTCAGATGTAAAAGTGGATGTAGATGGTACTTTATTCAGGTCATTTTTCGAATTTTTCAAAATTGACTATAAGCGGTAGAAAAAACTTCGAAAAAATGACAAAAAAACGGCATTTTTCACGAAAAATGAAATTTTGACGAATTCAATTTCTATATTTCTCGATAACTCGGGCAATTTTTAAGATAGGGACTTGAAAATTTTTTTGGGTGTTCACATCACTACTATATATACGTATATATGGTAAAATTTTGGAACCGTTTTTAAAATTTTTTTTACAAAATATAGGACTTCGAATATTTTGTAAATTTCTCGTTTTTACGTATATAATGGATAAAATTGGCAATTTTTGGTATTAGGGTCTGAAAATTTTACTGAAGTATACTTACATATTACTTAACATCATACTAAAATATTAGAAAAATCCCTATTCTCAATTTTTTTTTATAGCTGTTTTAAGTTGATATTTTTAGTTCAAACGAAAATTATAATCTGACTGAACTTCGCTCAGAATCGCTTTTCGAATGCAATGGTTTATCATTGCATTCAAATTCTAAGTAAAATTAAACGCTATGATTGGCACACCTGTATCCTGTGCGGCAGGAGTATCAGCTCATCTTTTTTTAACTTGTTATAATGTGGACAAATTATTTAGTACTAATTCCAGAACTGAGTTTAGTAAATATTTTAATCAAGTCACTAGCAAGTAGTTCTATGTTTTTGGTCGAGTTGAAATTGCTACTTGCACTCGTTTATCTACTATAACAGTGTAGACACCACTAGCGCCATTAAATTTAGTAAAATCATGAATAAAATATGTTATCAATTAGTTATCAGTGACTCATAGAGTAATATAGAGAGGGCGTTACATAATATCCTCCGTGTTCTAGTAGTACGATTTAAGATATACAGGTTGAACCATGGTCTTAGAAGATAAAGATTCTAAGACCGTGGGTTGAACCAAGGTGGATATATATCCACCTTGGGTTGAACGATCGAAAGGATCGAGAGCAAAATTCATTACCAATCAGAGCGCTCCGATATCGATTGTTTCTTATCAGTTATCAATCCTACTTATTATCTCGCGTTTTCAAATAGGTTTTTAAAAACCTTAGATCATAATAGATCATATAATATATGATATATTATATGATCTATAATATATGATATATTATATGATCTAAGTTAAAAACGATGTAAACATTTTTTGTATATAAACTTAAAAGTTTTACTTATCGGTCGAGTGTTTGACTGTCAGTTTGATTTTCAGTGAGAGTACATAATGCAGTGTTCTGAATGCAACAAAAATTTTGGATATAGTGGGAATCTAATATTTCATGAAAAAAAATGTGTTGAAAATGAAAATAAAAAAGGAATTAAATGTCCAGATTTAAAATGTTTACAATTATTCACGGGGTATGCGTTATTAAGGAAACACGTGGAAGATTTCCATAAAATTACAATAAATAAACAACATTATTATTTCCGCACTTTTAATGGTACGGATTAATATTACATTGTGTTGAATTTTTTTAAAACCTGAGTATTCTTAAAATATTTACTTGGTTGAACTTGTTTTTGAGCAGATTATAAGGAATGGAAGCAAAAGATTGAAAAAGAAAGTGTTTGTTCATATGTTTCAATATCAACGGCTCGTATAAAAAATGCAACAAGAACTTATTATTATTGTCATCGGAGTGGTTACTTTAATAGTAAATCTCAAGGTGTCGAACGCATTAAAAGCCAAGGAAGTAATAAGATAGATTCAGAATGCACATCTTCAATGGTAAATAATAAATATGATTGTATACTTGAAATGTATTTCTATTGAAATGTTATTTTTTTTCTTTTATTAATAAGGAATTATGTTTAATTATTTAGTTTGTAACAGAAAATGCTACTGGAATTATACATGTTGAATATAATGATACCCATTTTGGACATGGGTCTAATTTAGGTCGATGTCGATTAACTTCTGATGAACGTGCAATGATAGCAGGTTATATCAATAATTATGATTTAATTAAATATTTTAATTGACATACATAAAAAACACATTGTTGTAAAACCAATACACTTTTCATTTCACTCATAATATATACCTATATATTTAAAAAATATTTATTAGATAGTAAAATATATAAGTAAAAAATAATACATACAAATCTAAATCAATCACATAGATTTTAATTAATCTATACTAAATTACTAAATACAATATAATTGTTTATTCTTTATTTTTATTAAAACTGTTTTATCTCTTTACTAATCAGTAAAAGTATTATGTTTAGAAAGCCCCAGCTAATAAATTTAATTAATGTAACTAATTTCTTATCCTATGTGTTTATTTATTAAAATACTTAAGTTGAAAATTGAAATGCAATATAATATTCATTTTTACTAATATTAATTTTTGTAGTTAATAACAAAATCGCAAATTTTTAAATGAATCACATTTTTTAGTTGTAGGAATTTTGATTATAATTTTCAATAATTTAAAATAAGGTAAATTGATACAATTTAAATAAAGAAATCGAATCTTTATATTTAATGTATTTTAACTTCTTGTATTGATAAAAATAACCCATTGACTCTTTAACCCTTTATTACCTAAATATTATTTTCTTATATTATTAATTTTAGAATTTTTAGTAGTTAATTAAATTTGCATATAACTTTTATATTTTAATTTTAAATCTTATATATTTTATGCTTAGTATAAAACATGTTATATTTATATTTATGCCTCGGTACCTACTAGTTTAAGTGTATTTAATATTTAAATACACATTTTAAGTGTATCTAATTTTATTTGCTTTTTCTAATTACAATTTATTAGTTAATCTATCATAATACTTATGTATTTTGTTATATCAAATTATGGTGCTAAAAACAAAATATTAAAGACTATTTATATATTAAGATTTAATTGTTAATGTTTTTTTTTTTAATTTTACAATTATATTAATTTTAAAGTTTTCAAACCTTAAAAAACTAAAAACTTAAAATACATACAATTTGTTTGCATATAGAACCCACGAAAAGAAAAGAAGATTTAAATTTTACAACAAATTTTTGTTTGAAAAAAATACTAATTCAACAAATAACTGATAAGAAATGATAAATTTAGGAGCGCTTTTATTGGTGAATGAATTTTGCACTCGATCCTTTCGTTTGAACCTATAAACTCAGTAATACGAACATGCTACGATATTTTTCTGAACATTTAATTATTTTCATATGGCAACACTGGCCTCATATTACAGTTCAGTTGTCGTTAAGTGTCATCAGTTTAATGTGTTACATGCGACATTTTATTTTTAACGTTTACAAAATTACAATTTGGTACCTATTTTATTTTTTCTACATTGTCATCTCAGCGTCTATAACATCAACAAGCTGTCATTATATTAATCGTTGTATGAACGTTTGCAGTATTCCAGTTGATCGTGGAGATTTCCAATAGATGTGTATAACGTTAACGTGTTGATCGATTTCTATTTTAATCTACTCGGTAAATAAAAATATATTATCTAATATCTAGGTATATAAAATAATATAATTATAATTTTACTTCAGGGGATTATACTTTTACGAAATCATCGGTAAAACTCATTGCGCAAAACGTCATTAATCTTATTTCATAAATATTAGAATCTCAGTTTTATTATGTGTTGTATTATACACGTTTCATCTATGTTTTTATACGTTTTCATTTAATGATTGAAACATTACTAACGTGGGTACATACTACATACCTAACCATGTACCATGTTTTTACATTGTGAATTTGTGATAAGTTTATTATAAATAGTGGTGCGAAATTGTGTTTATACTAAAATGCAAGGACTCTTGCAATTTTCTTGGGGTCTCCGTGCCGACTATTTATTAAGGAATAAAATTCGGGGAATTTTTTAGGCTGGTGTCACACGGACGTACAAAATACGACGATTTGCGCGTACTGTTTTACGTGCGTTTTAGAAATACATTACCGCTTACAGGAGTAGACACATAGCAACGTGCGTTAAAAATAACGCGCGTTCGGACGGACGTCAATTTCTTATCGACGTATTTTTTCTAGTACACACGTGGAAAATTATTAACGCGGACGTATTGAATAAAACTACAACTTGAAAAACTGAAATTAACACGTTGGACATTATGAATGAACTAATCCACTCTGTAAAAAAATATATACATTATACATATAATATGATAACAATATTACCTCAGGAGAATATACCATTGAAAGAACTTATCGTGCAAAATGCTATTAGTGTTATTTCCACAAATACCAGAACTTATATAACTTCACTTATTGTCCATAATAATATATTAATTCTTATTTGTAAATTGTAGTGGAATCATAAAATTTAAATTAAGTTCTTATTGTGTAGAGAAAATTATTTTTGATCCATTATGGTTATAATTGGTATTTTTTCATATACTTTAAATAATTTGAAGTGGTATTCTTTTCATTATTTTCTCGGGAAAATTGGTTGTTTTTTCATTAACAAAAAATAAAAATTTTCTATTAACCTTTTTTTTTTATTGTAATATTGTTCTTATCTTGAATTTTACATAAATTCAGAACCTAATATAATATGATTACTAATCTTATTAAGTACTATTAGTTATATATTAGTGCATAAAATAAAATAAAATAAAATAAAATGAATTCTGTTACATAAATTCAGAATCTAATATAATACGATTATTAATCTTATTAATTACTATAATTAGTTATAATATATTAGTGCATAAAATAAAAATAATTCTGTTGTAAGGGCTATTGTATTTATTAATTTTGTCTGAATAATTGTAAAATTATACTTATGAGTATAACAATAGTTTCTTTTCTTTAAATTTATTTTAATACTGTTTAATTATGTTTAGAAATGAACCATACTGAAGAAGAATATACAATTATGCTGTGTAGGTTCCGGAGAATTGATTTGCAAGCATTATTAGCAGCATTTAATCGCAATAGAACTGGCCGAAAATCTGAGTTAAAAGAACGAGCACTTGAATTGTTAAGGAATAGAACAATACCTACTGGAGTTAATTATCAAGCGTATCTTACAAAAATTCATGAGATTTTTCAATCCATACAGCCTGATATGTCACCAAACAATGATATGATGCAAAATCAAATACAGGTATTGAATATTGCTCAACATCAGGCCCAACGACCTCAACGATCAGAATTGCCACAAGTCATGCCTCAAATACAAAGCGGAGGAATGTATGGAAGTAATATTACTGAAAGTACTTCTTCTGCTTCAAACAATATTCAATATAGTTATCAAATTCCTAATTCTCACAATATGGTATCTAATGCGCCTACAAATCAACAGATTAATATGGGGACACAGAACTCATTACAATATGATATGTACACACATGCTTCTGGAAATGCTATTTCTTTCAATTCATCATTACTATCTCTAACTAATTTTAAGTTTAAAGAATTACCATTTTATGAAGTTATTGCAGAAGTTATAAAGCCAATTACTTTAATTGGTCAAGAAGAATGTACATTAACAGTAAACATGTCTGAAGCTCGTAAGTAGTATGATAAATATATAATATAATGAATAATAATTAAGGTCATTTAATTATGTATGTTTATTTCAGCTACTGGTATGAGAGAAATAACAACCGAACTTATTATGTCGTTAAAGCATATAAATTTAATCACGTCCAATCGTGACATTTCCAATGGAAAAAATGAATATCCTTTTCAAGTGCAGATTAGAATTTGTTTATTGGAGCCAGGATCTACTGAAATATCTGATTATTTTCCCCTTGGTCTTAATATTAGAGTTAATAATAAAAATTGTACATTGCCACCAACGGCTCCTAATAATCATCCAGGAGTTGAGAATAAAAGAGTTGCAAGACCTATAAATTGCACTAATCTTTTAAAACTTAATCCGACATTACTAAATCCAATCACTGTAAATTGGATGCC
Organism: Tetraneura akinire; assembly: GCA_021307375.1. Lineage (NCBI taxonomy): Eukaryota > Metazoa > Arthropoda > Insecta > Hemiptera > Aphididae > Tetraneura > Tetraneura akinire. Next base: position 3,007,346 of record JAIUCT010000024.1, read on the forward strand.
TGATGGAAAAACATATGTTATGGGAGTACATCTGGTAAATAAATTGAGTTCAGACATTTTATTGCAGAAACTAAAAGATAAAAGCGCGAGAAGTTCAGAAGAAACTAAAAATTACATTATCAAAAAATTAGGAGAAGTTGATCCAGATTTAGCTACAACATCTTATCGTTTTTCTTTGGTGTGTCCATTAGGTAAAATGAGAATGAAAATACCTGCAAAATCAATTAATTGTGATCATTTTCAATGCTTTGACGCAAGCATATTTATTTTAATGAATGAAAAGAAACCAACATGGATGTGTCCAACTTGTAACAAACCTTGTTTGTATGATGACATACAAATAGAATCTTATTTTTTAGAAGTTGTTACTAGTCAAAATCTGTCTGATAATTGTAAAGAAATTGAAATATTAGCTGATGGTACTTGGAGAGTATCTGAAGAACAAAAAGAAAATAAGAACTTGGAAAGTGTTACCACTAATGTTACTAATCATAAACTCATAGATTCTATAAATTTAGATGATAGTGATGATGGCAATGATGAATTCATGGATCCTAAAAAAGATGGTTCTCTTAAAGATAATAAAAACGTAAAATCATTTTTTGTTGATTTAACATTAAGTGATGATGAAGAACAACCACCAACAGAAAAAGATAAATAAGAAAATGAAGCTCAGGCTGTTGATGCTGTACAACCAGTTACTACTATAGATTTAAAAACACAAGCTCAAGTACAGCCACAACAAGCGATCAATAGTTCTGAACAAGGAGTGTTTATTGAATTAGTAGATAGTCCTACTCCTACAACTACCGCTTCCTAATTATTATTAAGCATTTTTATTTTTATATTAAGTGATTTTAGATTTTATGAGAAATAATATGTGAGTATTATTTTATTTATCTAAACTCAATAGTTAGGTTAGGTACGATAATGCTTTTGGTATTTCGAAAATGTATATTATATATCTCATTAAAATTTATAAATAAAACATAAAACTGTAAATTTTATTTTATTCATTATGTAATATAATAATACCTAATAAATTTAAATAGTAATAAACAAATCGTACAATAATGTGGTTTGGTAAATTTTACAAGTGAAGATTTGTTATTTATAATAGTAAAATGCTATTGTATAATGCTCAAAACGGAATATTAGAAGTAAAATCTAAGTATTATAGTAAAGATCTTCAAATGTATGGCTCAAATAAATAACCTTTAACTATAACATTAATACATTCATGATCTGCCATATATGGATTAATGTCAAAACGAGGATAACCAAGTTTTACTCGTTGTAATCCTTCGCCATATGCAGTTATTGATGAACTAGATATTCCTTTTTTAACTCCATTTAAATCTAAAACTTCACAGCTATATGGACTTCCTTTAAAAAAAAAAAAGAAAAAAATGAAAGATACTTAATAAATATAAAAAATTATTATTTTCATATCATTATTTACCTTGTACAGTTTCATCATTATATGTTATACTAACAAAATGTGGTATTGCATTATGAGGAACAAAAGTCACATCATATAAACCTCTAGAACAAGCAACTACCTCTGCTTTAACTGTGCCCTTTTGACTACTAATTACCAGTTCCAATGTTCCTTCTCCAGCTTCTGTAGCATCTACGCTAAATGTAACTGGTTTGCCAGCCTTCATATTATACATTATGAACATGAATATAAATAAAATGAATTATTATCTATTTCATGAACAACTTACTTTAGCATTTTCAAGACCTGTAACTTTGATATTATTTATATCTTACACATTACATGTGAATGGACTACCATCTACTGATTGATCTTATAAAAAAACATCTATTATATGTCTTCCTAAAAATTAATTATCAATGAATACTATAAATTATAAAATGTAATTAATTTTTATATTAAAATTTATAATAAGCACCAATTGCATTAGCCATTATACTCGTTTTAACATCAACATTTTGTCCAGAAAGTGAAAATATGTTAACTTTAAAATTTGTATCATTTGATATATCAGAACTTTTTATTTTTATGTCTGCCATCTTATTTAAAGCACAATATCGAACACCACTTCCAGTTACAGCAACTTGATTAATATCCAATACTCTACAAGTTAATGGGGACCCTGTAAAAGAAATTAATTATTGTAAATATAATATTAAAATCATGTTCATAATATATAAATATATATTACCAGGAATTGGTTCACCATTGAAACGTACACTTAAACTATGAGAAGCAGCATCACGAGGTTTAAAATTAACACGGAACTTAGCATTTCCTTCTGATTGGACATAATTTGGAACATTAACTCCATTAACTGATACTATAATTTCTAAATTACCAGCACCAGCTTCACTAGCATTAACTAAAACATTACAAAATATTTTTTATTTTAATTATAATAAAAAAAAAAGATTTAATACTCACTGTAAAAATTAACAGGTTTGCCTACAAAACCAGTGTTCATGTCTGTAACATGAACTTTAGAAGCATCATACGCTTTAATTAAATATGGACTGCCTTAGTGCCTTCTACGTGTATACCATCAACTTTAACTTCAACACTATGATCACCTTAATAAATTTAATATATTTTACTCTAAACAGACAAAACACAAAAATTTATTAATATAAATAGGCTATAAAAATATTCTTACCCCGGCATCAATAGGAGTGAATTGAACATCATGAGTCGATGGTTGAGAAGCTGGAATAACAGTGCGTGGTAAAGAATGCCTTAGAGGTGCAAGAACTTGAACTTGAGTACTGCTTCCACATTGAACAGCAAAAGATGCTATTATCCCAACAGAAACTTTATCTTCAGTAGCAGCTTCAGAAACAGAACATGTAAATGGTGAACCTATAAAACAATATTTAAATAGAATTAAGTTTTAAATATATTAATATATATTAATTACTATATTAATTCAAAAACATTAATACCTAGAAGATATGATATTAATAATTAATAAAAATTATTTATAAAATATTAATTTATTTTTAAATATTTACAGATGTTTAAGAAAAAATATCAAATTTAATTATTTAAATATATGCTATTTTAGACAATTTTATATTTCATAAGCATAACATATACTATACCTGGTATATCGTACATCATGGTTATTAAAATGTAAATGAACTGTATGAATATTTGGTTGACGAGGTGTAAATGATATCGCATAAGTATGTGGTCCTTGAGCTTGAGCAGAAGTTGGTACTTGACCTCCATTTACTGTAACTTTTAAATTTCCTGGACCAGCTTGACTTGTTTCAACTAAAATTTATTTAAAAAAAAAAAAAAAAAATCATAATTTCATTTAAAATTGTATTATAAAATGGTGTATACCATTTACCAACAAAAGTGACTGTTGTCCAACAGTACCCTTAGACACTGCTTTCACCTTAATAGTTTTGATATCATATACTTTACAACTAAATGGAGATCCAAAAACTGGAGTTCGAAGATAACTAGCAGCAATTTTATGTTCACTAACAATTTTTGGACAAAACTCAATTTTATATGTTTGTGAACCAGAATCTTTTACTTGGGTGGGAACAGCTAATCCGTTATGACCTATATAATCCTTCATTAGTGTTAGTGAAATTATTTTATAAATTAAGCATAAAAGCATTAAATAAACATTTTTTATGTTCAAAGAAAATATAGTATAAAAAAAATAATAAATGCAAAATGACAAATGTCCAAAAAATTTTAAAATGCATAAATGAAACTTGGTGAACTTAGGTTATACTTAGGTTACTATATTGCATTTGAACAAAATAAGAAGAAGAATATGTATATTTCATTTCAAATAACAATTAATTTGAAAAATTGTGTACTAAATATCAGTGCATTAGTTAGATACAGAACATAACTTTATGTGTTTATACTAAATTATTTCTTAATTAATATATTATAATAAATTGCAATACAAATTACTATAAATTGAAATTTAATTTTTAACAACAATAAACAGAAATAGAAAGTATAGATATTTAATATAGGTAGCTATTTTTCTTAATAATACTTATATACTTAATTTTAAATTTTGTTATACAAAAATTAATTTAATTTATGAAAAAAATATTAAATTTGAACAACTTTATTTTATACCTCTTTATATAAATTTAATAAAATATTTAATGTTTAGGTTTGAATATCTATTTACAAATAAATATTATTCTACACATTTTATTATATTAATTTCTGGAATTTTGTAGTTGGTATAGTAGTAGTATATTGTCTGTGTTGTTACATAATTTATTAGTTAGTAATAAATGTAATTTAATGTAATTGTACTGTTATTAGTAAAATTGTAGTAATATCCTATATTAAAAATGTTTAATGTATAAATTTGTAAATGCATGTTTATAGATATTATATAAATTAATAAAAATGGTTTTAAAATGTAAAATTTTAGATTTTATTTCACATAAATTAATTTAATAACTCCATCGAATTCCATTGCTTTCAAATAATTACTTAAATTATAATTTATGTAAAATTTACCAAAATAATATTAGATTAAAAAGACCAATAAAAACCTATATTTATAAATTTTTTTTCATTAAATTATAATAATTAATTCAGTACAATTTATGATAAAATGTTCAATATTATGAACAGTGATAATACCAAAATGACTATTAAAACTTGCTTAATAGTATTTTAGAATAGGTACTCGAAATTATTTAAAATTAACAAATATATATTAATTGACTTTACAAATATATATATATATATATATATATATATTATCTATTTAGGTACATAAAAATAATTCAATTTTTTAATTAAAATCTAATAATTATTTTAAATATTAGTGCATTATTTTAATAATGAAAATAATTCATTAATTTATTTATATTACAATTACTTCAAAATAAACTTTTATTTGATTTATTATTATAATTTTAAATAAATATTTATATTTATAATATATTTTTTTTTTTCAAGTCTACCAACAAATTAAAATGATACCTCCTATATGTAATATTATCTTTAACAATAATAATTGGTATTGAGGTCATAATCGTTTTATTTAGTTTAAACGCATAGTGTTGTTACTGTTAGCTGTTTTTGTTATTTTTAAATTTAGATAATATAGGTACAATTTATGTAGTTATATACAAATATGTGTCCGCTATTCGGAGATTTTCTCATTAATAATGAAAATGTCCTCGTTCCCATAAAAACGGCAGTTATTAAGAGGTGTCTGATATTGAGAGGTATCTGTTAGGGAAGGTTTTACTGTATATTAATTGACACATAGTTTATAATTTAAGTTTACTTACTTAAAACATTAACTTGTATATCTTCTCGATGAAAACCAACATCACTTATTTGAAATATAGCAACTGAATCAACATGTACTAATTTTACAGCATCACCAAGGATTGTTAATTTTGAACTATATGATCCTCCACTCATGATTGTTACTTCCCAGGGTCCTATAAATAAAATTAATTTTTATACCTCTACCTATTTAAATTTTAAAATTAAAAAAACAATTCATATTTATATGCATTAATTATAAAATTAATTGTATAAAAAATTAATACCTAAATATTTATAATTATCATATTTATTTTTAATGTAATTGATTAACCTACTTAACTATTACTAAATATATTTTCTTATGAAATATTTAAAACACAAAATTTTACCACATATATATAGTACATAAATGAACACCCTATACAATTTTCAAGTCACTAACTTCAAAATTTCCAGTTATCGTGAAATATTGAAAATAAATTCGTCAAAATGACGTTTTTTCTTCGTTTTTTCTACCACTTAGGGTCAATTTTCAGAAATTCGAAAAATTACCTAAAGAAAGTACCAACTAAATCCACTTTCCAACCGGAAACATATGCTATTCGTGAAAATCGGAGCATTATTTCGGGTAGTAATAGTGTTTTCAGGCATAAAAAAAAAAAGAGACACATCATTGTAATTGTAAAACTAATCCATTTTTCGCTTTGCTCAGAATCTAATATACCTAACATTATTAAGTTATCTTGATGAGTTAACTACTAGTAAATATATAACATAACAATATTATTTAATTATATTATTTTTTAAACTGTAATAATAATTTTATAAGAAGAGTTATTGTGGATATTATATATTAATAAATAAATAAAAACCCAAGTCCACAAAAAATTTACTTTATTATTTTAGTAAATACGTATTTCGACACAGTCTGTGTTTAGTACTGAAGATAATAACATTGTTGTCGAAATACGTATTTACTAAATAAAAGTAAATTTTTTGTGGACTTGGGTTTTTATTTATTTATTAATAGGTAATAATAATATATGTAATATAAAATCTTATCTAGTGTAAAATGTCTACATTTTCATGCCTGACATACTTACAGAAAATAAATTATTATTATCTTAAAATTAGAATGCATACAGGTGAATAGTAAATCATGTCTATTTGGAAATGAATAATTCAAAACCATTACTTCAATATTTTTTATTAAAAATATGTGGGCTTGTAACTTAATTATTAATTAAATATAGAAAATATACTTATCAATTATTAACTATTTCCTAATATTTTGAAATTAAAGCAATAATTTATTAGGTAGATATATTAAAAAATTTAAATAATTAGTTATTTATATAAGTAACTTATAACTATGTAAATGTAAAAATAAAAATATAATTTAATTTAATTTGTTTATGTATTTAGTTAAATTATAATTATGTTATGTATTAATAATAAATTATTATTATTTTTTAATAATAATTATGAACATAGATATTTAATTAGATAGTAAAAAATATAAATTTATAATGTTTAAAGGAGTTGCTTCAAAACTATTCTAATAAAATATTATAAAAATATTAAAAATTTATAATATTAACATACACAAAAATGATTATAAATGTAAAATTAAAACAGTTTATTGGTATTTATATAAATTTAAATAATAAAAAAAATTAATCAATATAACTTGTAATAAATAATTATTTTATAAAAAATATCATATAATTTAAAATTAAACAAGAATATAAATTAATGACTTTCTTGGTGTTGAACCTGCAATATTAAAATAAATCAACCTAATAAAAAAAATAAACACAAATCTCACTATATATTTTTTCAGTCTTTTATACTGCCAAAGTGCCAAATATTATATTGAAACATGTATGATGTCTATTTATTAATTTTTATCACCCAAAATAATTCTATGATTATTATTAATAAATTTGAAAAAATCATAGTAAAATATTACAATTTGAAAATAATTTTAGTGACCCTAATTTTTGGTTTCGATCCAAAGTTGGGAACCGCTGCTCTAATTACTTTGGACAATATTATTATTATTTATATTATAGGTAAATAACTTATAGGCCTTCTTAGGGTTAATGTATTTACGTTTATCATTTATAAATTATAGTCAACGTTTTTAAATTATTTATAAGTTAAAATTATTTTTATTGTAATTGATATCTTATTGAATAAGTAGGAGACACATTATGTTATTATCAGTTTATTTAATTTTATTATTGAATCTTATAGTATTTTAATTTTCTATAATAATCAATTATTATTCTACAATAACTTTAATATATTTAGTTAATACCTACCCTAATTAGTAATTATTTATAAAATAATTATTAGTTAACTACAAATCATTAATAAATGTCATTATGGCCATATGAAATGATAAATGAGTATTAATATTATAATAGTAATTATTAAAATTAATTAAGATATCTAAGTTCTTCATTAAAAGTTTAATTTAAATTATACATCATAATTCACATCATATCTTGTATATAATAAGTAAATGAAGAATTATTTTATTTTATTAATTAATAAATACAGATTTTGGTATACCTATATTATATATTATACCTTCATATAATTCATTAAGGTCAAAAATAGTTTATAAATACATTTTAATGAACTACAATTGTATAATTAGATATATATATATATATATATATATACCTACTAAACAATAAACATAATATTAATATTAATAGTAAATGTAAAAAATTATTATGGTTCATTTTGATAAATATCCAGTAAGCTTTACTAAATTTTAGAAAGTGGTTTTTGGTTATCATCCAACTATTTCAGTAGCTAGGTAAATATCTAAGAGGTTTCTATCAGGTAAAGGTGTCATTCCTAATTAATACTAAAATTAATAAATTGGAACACTAAACGTTTTAATTAATTAATTAGTTACTTTAATAATTAAAATTATAAATTTATTATAAATATAATAAATTATATTAATTTATATTAAAATTATAAATTTCAATTATTAACATGACTAAATTAGTAAATTAATAAATGTTGTTATATACATATTATATCTATACTTAAATTAATCAGTTATACTTAGTACCAAATAAATTATAATATCACATATAATAATAACAGTATAATATTATATGATAATATTAAAAAAAAATAAAGTGTAGTTAAGTAGATGCTATAATAGGTGCCTACGCGTAATAGGAATTTTTTTAAATTTAAATTTAGAATTGATAAAAAATAAAATAATAAAACATACCTATATAACCTATATCAACAGGGCATCAAAATTCGTAATATTAACATTAATCGCATAATATATTACGTGGGCAGGATAAATAGTGTTTGAAAAATAATTTTGTCTCGTTAAGAAATAACGTCTTATTATAGGTAGGTGCCTAATGTAATATGTAAAACTCAATCAATACGTTCTATTTATTATCTACACGTTAATTTTATAACTACGAATTAAGCGGAAATACCTTGCTAGAATATAGAGAGTATAAGTATAATAATATTTAATATTTTACAGACGTTACTTTTTTATATAAATTTCAACGAAGAATCCTTCTCCATTTCATTATGAGCAACGTATCCGGAAAAATAATAAAATCAAAATAATTTTATATTAAAACACATTTTAATATAAAATAAAAAAAATTAATTGAAACTACTTAAGAAAAAAAAAAAATTAAAAATTACACAACATTAAAAATTTAACGAAAATAAAACGAACACTGAAGACTGAACTATAATATTATTATTTACTAGGAAGTGGCTATTTCAACTTTCAAGTTTCAACGTCCAACGTGAATCTATATATTTTCACGTCCTATGCTGTGATTGGCCGTATTTAGTGATAAGCAGTTTTTTGATAGTTTTTTGATAACACGGTATCTTAAAACGTGATTATAATTACGGCCGTGAACATAAGATAACGGATACTACGATATATTATGGATATTATTACGACCTTATTTAGACCTTAATATTATGTAAATTCAATATTTCAATTATATTATATATTTATATTCTAGTCTATAGGGAATGATTTATATATCTTTTTAATCCTTTCTTTCTAGCCCCATTTATTTTTCTTGTGTCATATTTAGTTAAATTACAATACCTACTTATTTTTTTCCTTCATAATTTCCAATAGGGCAATAGCTTTCTCCAGTCCTATGAGAGAAGCAAAATGTATCTCCTACCTTTAAAGGTTTATATGCAAAGAGCTAAATATGGAAAAAATTAAATGACGAAACATATTCATAATTCAAAATTATTATATAATACTTGATTTTCAAGCTGGACATCGACATCTGCCATAATCATGGCTGGATGTTGTATAGGCACTAGGCAGTATAGACAGTATAATTCTCGTTTTTACCGTATATTATGTTTGATAAAATTGGCAATTTGTGGTATTAAGTTCTGAAAATTTTACTGAAGTATACCTACTTAAATATAACTTAACTTAACATAATATCAAAATATTAGAATAATCTCTAGTCTCAATTTTTTTTTATAGCTGTTTTAAGTTGATATTTTTAGTTCAAATGATAATTATTATTATAATCTGACTGAACTTCGTTCAGAATCGTTTTTTCGAATGCAATGGTTTATCATTGCATTCAAATTCTAATTAAAATTAAACGTTATGATTCGCACACCTGTATTCTGTGCGGCAGTAGTATCAGCTCTTTTTTTATCTTTATGCTTTAATAGTATAGGTAGTTAAGTATAATAGTACACTATAATAACATCTAGTTTGTGTACAATTTTCAGAACAAAATAAAAAAAATTTCTTTTTCGTCTTAAAATATTAATATTAATTTCGTTAAAAGTACCTACATATTATTTTGTTTCCGCGGATTTTTCCACTCTTCCGCTGTTTATAAATAGTTTTTAGTAATATTGAGGAATTTAAAAAATTGAAGAAATAAATTATCAATTTGATGAACTTATGTATTGAAAATCTACCTAATTTGTGGTAATCGAACATTTGTATACCATTTTACAACTCAAGCAAGAAAAATCTTCATACTTTCTAAAAAAAAAAAAAAAAATACACTTCACACGTATTGCTCAATATTCATAATAATTAAAAAATGTTCTCTTTAAAAACTGATAATGAACAAAGTTATAATAGTTTGTATATAATTGACAACCAATTAATTAGAATTTTTGAACTTGGGGAAAAATGCAAATGCTTAGAAATCCTAGACATGGTGTTTACATATAATATATAATTGATTTTATGCCGAACAAAGCTTTTTTTCTATAATAAAATTGAATAAATGATAATATAAATTATATTATTTCAATTATTATAAATGAACGTTTGAAATTGCACTCATATTGTTGATGGTGTCTGTTCTCAATAAAACAATATAATAATCGTACCTATATTGTCGTTTACATCTTCGTAAATCGGAATAATAATATATTAAAATCCATATTGAAATAAACAATTTTTTCATTACATAATTATATTGAAGTAGGTCATTTATTTTAACTTAATTAATATATTTTACCCTTGTTTTAATATTGCTCTCACGTAATTTGCGAGCCAATTAATTATTAAATTAAACCTGCAGTATTATATTTATAATAGTTATTATAGTTCATATCTTTATTATTGTAGTATTATATGAAAACGTTTCAACGTGCGTTTTATATAGTTTTATTGTTTAGTAAATTAACTTTTATAAATTATATATTATAAAAAAAAAAAAAATACGTACTACTATTCACACAAAGAACGTAAAAATATAAAAACTCCAAATGATAATTTACAGTAGATGAACTACATTTTAATGTAGTATAGTTATAATAATGTCATTTGCTTATATTACGTGCGTTTGTATCTAATGCTAAAATTATTTTTTTTTAAAAAAAAAAAGCAATTATAATTCTACCATATTATTATGAAATACCGTACTTAACGAGATTTTACGTATAACCGTTTATAATATTATATCAACGTTATATAATAAAAATTTCAAATTTCTTGAATTATCAAAAAAAATATTCGAATTCTTTTAATTTCTGAATAAAGTAACATTTTATTAAATAGTTATAAATAAAAAATATCCATCAGTAAAATGAGTACGAAAATAATTTTATTTTTTTTTATTAAATTAAAATTCATCTTCATCGGCTTGCGTAAGTCGTAGGTACGCGTTGTCTTGTTGATGATATCGAACACGGTCAAAACGATATTATCGAATAATATTATAATGAAATATCCAACGAAACCTACGCTTATAAATCAAAATCGTATTTACTCGCCGTCGGGATTGTAAATGAAAAAATGAAAAAAATATAGAAACACCTACATTGAAGTCGGAAACTATTGCAAAAAGCCTCGGAGAGAGACAAAAATATCGTCGATTTATGGGTGTGTGTTCGTTGAGCTATTTTGTCTATATAATGTTCCTGCGATAACTTTGACAATAATATATTGACACATTATTACGGTGATTGTTTTCATTATTATATATAAATATAATATATTATATATTATAGAAAGTGGCTTTTATATTACAATATATCGTTATGTGTAATGTTAAATGTAAATAAATATATACTGTTATATAGGTACACTGTTAAGATATTATTATAAGTACGTATACGCGATATAGCATAGGAGGTATATTATGAAAACATATCACTTTATTTTTTAAACGCGTGTACCAAAATCTCGAAAAACCATTAACGACCACACCTCGATACGTATTGTTTAACCTCTTATTATAGAAATAAATTATATTTTATAATATCTATCGGTGCGTTTTCTTTTATAATAACGTATATGCAGCGACCGACGTGCCATGGCTATATGGGATAATATATTATTTTATGACGTGTCGTATTGAAAATAACAATTTTTCAATATATTATCAGTATTAATATTTCGACGAATTAATTATTTGTTTTATCGACGCAACGATCGGTACAAACGACTTTATTTTACATTGTTGTACTGTTGTAGAAAAAAAAAATTTAAAAATTTATTGTCATTTCGTATTATCTAGAAAAAAAATACGTATATAACATATAAGTAAGTAATTATAAAAAGTTTTCGTCTAGAAATGGATTTATTTTTATTATATCATTCTAACCAAAAACTGGTAATTTCAATATTGCACGTTTTGTGAGATATTAATAACAATCAATTGAAATTGTCAATGAAAATAATGAAAAGCGTTAATTCCGTATTATAATGAATAAAATTATTTGGTTTCCTATTATGACTTTTTTGATATTGTTGAAAAGTTTCCTTGTTAATTGAATTCTTCGAGCCTCGAGCAATATTCGTGTAATACAAATGGAAGAAAATATTCGATTCCATCTCTTTTAACACTTAGAACATAAAAACACGATATAAATTGACAGTATTTCTGAACAATGGTTCGGTGTGTATTTATTTGAACGAAAGTGAAACGTTTTTAATCCAGCTTAAAAACTATCAATACGTTTTTGAAAATATTTTTCACGCAGTATTATATTTTAGTGCCTGCAGAAATTGGAAATAATAGTCCTTATGTAACGTATATATTATTTTTATTATCGTTTAGAATTTTTTCTCTTATACTTTTCTGTTAAAGATATTATGGACCTTTTGTAAAATTAATTGGACTTCACACAAACAAAATTATTATACAGATACTAACTGTATGTTTATTATTTTGTAATACGCGTATACAAGCTATTTCGATTTATTTTTTGGATATATATAGGGTGTCCCAGATCTATTTACTCGTTGTAATATATCTGCGAAAAATTAAGATTTTTAATGCCCGTTTTTTTAAAATTATTAGTTAGGTAATGATGGACTATAATATTGTCTATATTATATTTTTAAACTCGTAAAAATAATATGAAGAATAACATTTTTAAAAAAAATTTTGTGAAATTTGAAGATTGTCAGTCTTGTAGAATATATTTGTATTATAATTTTTATAAGTCAATTTCCCTAAAAATGACGATTTTTTTTATTTATTGAAAAATTATATGTCTGACGTTATTATTTGTAATTTTTTAATATATTATATCGTTGATTGCAAAATTTATATTATTATAATATTATAATATTTCATAACCAGATATATAAGCTTATTTTAGATGGATAAATTCCATAGATAATTATTCGACAATTATTTGTAATTTATGTTTTATAATAATTAATAATTAATCTCGTTGTTGGCTTAAAATATGCGTCTTAAAAATGTTTACAAGATTTGAATGAAAAGTCGATTTAAAAAAAATTGGATATAGAACCCTTTTCTTCTAAGCCAGCGAATAATTGCCAATTACTATTATACATTTAGGCCTGTCTCGCTATTCCTATCTGCAATTTTATAGGTACTCTAAAATTAATAACAAATACCATATTAAATATTACATATATTACACAAATACACAATATATATAACATAAGTTAGGTTATGTGAATTTATTATTTAAAATAAGAGCTGATACTTTAGTGAAAGGGAATAAGAGATACAGGTGTAAAGAGAATAGTGTTGAATTTTTATTAAAATTTGAATGCAATTCTGAGCGAAGTAGCTTAAAATCAATTTTCGAATGTAATGATTTATCATTAGAATCAAATTTTAATCAAAATTCATCACTATCCTCTTTACACTCGTATCTCTTCCATAGCAGTATCAGTAGAAGCTCTTCTTTTTTTATTCGTTTAAATAAATAAAATTATGGTTATAATGTTTTTTATTTATTATTTACATATTCATGTACCTATAAGGTAAGTGCATATATTACATTATATTGCATATGTTATTATTAAGAATATACCGTTCGTTTTTTATTCTGGTGTAATATGTACACTATACCTATACATTATAAAAATGTATATGGAGGGATATAATGAAATTAAGAATAAAATAATACCTACATAAAATCTGATGTTTTTTATTTATTAAATTTTTTTTTTACCATGCACAATAATAGGAAGGTATGGTATCGTATGATTGCTAAAATTGAGTATTGAGATTTATCTAATTTTCAGACCTTAATGCCAAAAACTGCCAATTTTATCAAACATTATTTACATAAAAACTTGAATTTTAGGAAATGTTTAAAGTCCTATATATTTTGTAAAATAATTAACGTAACGGTTCCAACACATTATTACGTATATATACTATATAGTTTCTATATATGTATATAATTATGTGAACACCCAATACAATTTTCAAGTCTTTACGTTTATAATTATCGTGATATGATGAAATTGAATTCATCGAAATTTCAATTTTCGTGAAAAATGCCATTTTTTTTTCATTTTTTGGTCGTATTTCTTAACGCATAAATGGTAAATTTTAAATAATCGAAAAAATTACCTAAAAAAGTACCAACTACATCTACTTTCCAACCGGAAATATATATGCATTTCGTGAAAATCGGAGCATTATATCGGGTAGAAAAAGTGTATTTAGACATAAAAAAAGACACACATCATGTAAGACCAATAGATTTTTTCGCTTCGCTCAAAATCTATAGTTAAATATTATGATCATAATCAAATGCTAATTATACATAACTGATTGAAATATAAATATAATTTTTCTAAAACAGCAAACAGTCAAACAGGTTAGAAAATATAAGACCTATTGAAAAATAAAAATAAAAATTTCATGGGGCTCTTTGTATATAAACCTATAAATTTATTAGCTTCAAAATATATACCTAAAATCTAAATATTTAAATTAATATAAATTATAGTAAATTATAATTGGAAGTATTTAAAAATTATATTATTATTACAATATAAGCAATATTGTATGTTCATAAAATAAGTAAAAATTAGGTAAATTAATTTTTTCATGACTAATTATCATAATGTAATATTATTATATTATATATTTATATTATATAGTATATTACCTATATTATATTAATACTTTAAAATTTTTAATGTGTTTGCGTGTAAAATAAAATGAATACTATCATTAGAATTTTTAATGTTAAGCGTTAATATTTAAATATAAATATAGGTATAAAAGGAGATTTAAGTACCGTTTTTATTTTTTTAGTAATTATAATGATATAACGTGAAGTATATAATTTATACAAAGTAAAATTTAATATTTTTAACATTTGGTTGTATAATATAGTCTTGTAGACTTATTTTTATGTTAATGTACATTGGCATATGAGTTTTTTTTTATGTTTACTAAATATTTCGATCGGGTAAATAATGTAATGATTAAAAATAGAAGGCAATGTTCTTTGTGCATGTACACTTTGACTTGTATTTTATTAATATCTTTATGGTATATAATATATGACTAATAAAATTCACGTCTAGTACCTACGTGCATTTAGTTAGACTTAATTAGAAAAGCTCCGAATTACATAGGTAAGCAGTTTTTGTGTTTTGCGTGGTGTCAATGTTTTTTACCACTATAATTTAATATTTCATACGAATAATTAAATATACTTTTTTTTATATAATATACCTAGGTACTTCAATCGTGATAAAAGTTCATGTATTTTAAAAATAATTACTGTAATCATCAAAGAATTACAAAATTTATGTCAAATTCACACGCGCACCTTATATCAGTATGAAATAAGCTTTTTGTTTATTATAAAAATTTTAAAACCCGTAATAAGTTTAATTTAATGTAAACGAAAATAATTACATGTAGCCATGTAGGTAATAGAATTTTATTGAATATTCATCCTTTTACGGTTTAATGTACAAACACGCTAACTTTACATCGTTACTGTAATACGTATTTTATTTCTTTTTTTAAACACTATGCCAAGAATTTTTATTTTACAATTTTATAAATTAAAAATTTTAATTTGAAAAAATGACTTTTATAATTTATTAATTTAATGTTAGTTTTTGAATAATTACTATTTTATGTGTACCTACCTATTATTATAATTTTTAATAAATATTTAAATATATAAATTTTGTTCTCACTTATAATGTATAAAATCGCATAATTATATGGTTATTATAGGAAAATTTTCTGTGAAAAAATTGTAAATTAATAATTATTGAAAATATGTATGTAGTGTGTTAATACTTTATCAAATGCAATACCTATGCATGCGTATTACGATTATTTGTTTTATTATAAACATAAATAATTTTCAATATTAAAGTTGATATTATACTCGTATCAAGAACATTTTACATTTTCATTCATATTATATATTATAATAATTGTTTATAATATATTAATTACTATTTATACACAATGAATTTATAATTATTACTGCGGATGTGCATTGGACTTATAAAAATATATTTAATATAAATTTTTTTTTAAATAAATAAACAAATCGTTGATCTGAAAATATTGCGTTATTTTATATATGTATATTTTTGGTATATACCTATGGGAAAATATACCGCATAAAATCATGTTACACTTCCTATACGTCCTATAAAGAATAACATAAAATAAATAAATCAAAAACTTTTTTATTGTACTTTAACTAAAGAATTTATAAGTAATTTACAAAAATTGTACGAGTAAAGTTTTCCAAACTTTTACAAAAAGTCCCAAGTATAAAACAAAAAAAAACAAAAAAAAAATGGTCTTTACACTATGAGATAAAACATTCTAAACTCGTGTCACTAAAATAAATCACGGAAAATATTGAGTATTATAATATTATATAGGTTAGGTAGTTTATAATATAATAATAATAATTTATATTTTTCATCGTTATTATTAGAGAGTAAGTAAAATATAATGAATATAATGAATATTGATTAATCGCGAAAAATAGTTACGTATACGATTATACTCGTAATATACCTACATAATAATAAGCTGTAATTTTTTAAATCTGTACTTAAGTATATAAAATATTACGTTAAATGACTATTTTAGGTACCTATGTGTTGGTAACGTGCATTACCGATACCAAACACCTTTACAACTTCCACGTTATACCTAGTCATTATCGATAACAATATTTGTATAATATGTAATTTCGTTTTGACCGTGTTTTCAAATGCAATGTGATACCGTGATAACCGTAATGGGCTGTTCCGGGATGGGCGTGATCGATATACGACTACTCAATCATTCACGACAAATCGTACGCATACAATAATGTGTAATTTTTACACTCATGTAAACCGTCTACTATTGTAGTTGAAATATAATATTATTACGTAATAATATGCGTATACGAATACGACTATACAAATACAAGAAGCATTAAAATATACCATACGATTCAAAAGTTTATACTTTATTATTATTATTTTTTTAATATGATAAATTTTAATAATAATAATAATATTGTTTAATTGAATATTTTGAAATATATTCATGTATTATAATATATTACAGTAACAATATATTAATTTTAAACAAAATAATGTTATTAAAAAACTACTGAAAAAAACTTAAATATTTTTATTTTATTTTTTTTTTTTAATTAAATTGTTTTCAGTTGGATATATAAAAAATATACAATATTTTTTTATGATATTCGAGTACAAGAGTAGGTTCCTATATTTATTTTTCATTTGTGTCGAGTAGTTAATCATACGAAAAAATATTTGAAAAAGTGTTGATATAACCTATAAATGGTGTACTTATAAAAAATAAAATACCTATCAATTAAAAATTCTGCTGCTTATATCATTTTATCGAAACATTTTATTTATTATTTTATTATTATTTATAAATTAAAATAATCGCATTGATCGCTATGGCAGAAAAAAAATGAATAATTAAAGCGCGTCATAAATGCTAGGTACCTATATATAGATAATATGTTTTTAATATTATAAACTATAAATACTGGTGTAGAGAAAGTACGTATATTTTATAGTTTTATTTTTATTTTTTAATAATACTATTAAGATTTGAAAGCAATGATAAACAAATTGTTTTTGAAATAAAAACGATTCGTAATCATATCAGGATTTATATTAATTATGATAAAACATATTTTTCACTTATAATTATTTTACATTTTGAATTTTGAATTTTAAATACAATTATATTTCGCGTTTCGGTAATGCAATAATATAATTATTAATAACTTATAATTTTGGCCGATTAATTATATTGCATAACAACTTGGCTGCCACAGTTTTTTCTGAAACTTCCCTTCCCTGTCACGAGATTCTATTTGAGATCTCAGATTTAAAAACTGATCACTCTTATGGTACTAATTTATGATGATTTTTTCAGTACAGTTAAATTCTATTATATACTACGTTTACATGCACAACTAAAACCGATTTAACTCAATTCGTATTAGTTAATTCCCGGAGTTACATGCATGTAAACAGCTGTTAATTCGGTTTAAAATCAATTCGGTTTACCTAAAACGGTTTAGTTAATTCACATTTGAAATGCGCATTGGAAATAACTACGGGTGTACAAAATGCATGTAAACAGATCAGTGTACAACAACATTACACAACCGAATCAGGATTGCGGTTGGTAATTGCGATAAGGTATAATAAATAATAGACGTTATCACTTATCAGTTATTAAAATTGTTAATAATCAATAATAAACAAATAATTTAAACATAAAAACCCTATGGTTTAACAATGGGTTTTATTAATATTCAATATTTAATGAAATATTATTTCATTATTTTATTCTATTATAAATTTATTATTAATAATAATAAATTATAATTGGTACGCCATGCCGTCAATGGAATGGAATAATTAATATTTTCACGGTAAAGAAATAATTTGATTATTAATTCGAATTGTGGTAAATCGGATTAAACTGTGTATGTAAACGGTGTAACGTAAACTGGTTTGGGGGAAGTATATTACACTAATACAGTTTTAGATGTGCATGTATACTTGTATCCTAATACGAATTGATTCAAAACGTATCAAGTTAATACGAATTAATGGATGCATATAAACAAGGTAATAGTGTAACCACTATACGTCCGTCTTTTTAGCATCAGAAAACCCGAGGCAGGGAAGCAAAAGTTCATGAGATCCCAAAAAGAGTATCGTGGCAGCCAAGTTGATAATAATCAGCCAATCCAATTATACCTAATTGATTATTTATACTATAATAAACAGTAGGTAGGTATATAGTGAAACGGCGAGAGGAATAAAATATGTGTCTGGATTCTGGACAATATACCTTTGAAAATATTAAAGGACGTATAGAATTATAGGAAATATTAAAATATAATATTATTTAGATTGCCGAAGTTAAAACTGAACGGATTTCACTATAACAAATCGTAATATGTACCCAATTATTATATATTAAAATATTACGATTAATAATTAAGATTTAATTATATAGTTACATCATTAACGATTAACTCGTCCCTTTAGAAAAAAAAAAATATCGAATAAATTAATTCTTTTTAGCTTATACAATAATATACGAATATATAATATACTTTGAATAAAAATTGATGATGGAAACAACATTGCGGTAACAAGTATGGAAATGAATATAATATCACCCCCTATAAATTTAGTACCTAGGTATAACGTACACACGCATTACACACGGGTCGATGGTCGATTACACGGAAATTCGTGTCGCGAAAATTGCGAAAGTCCAAATACAACGCATTACCTATACAATAATATTATTTATGCGCGTGTAATGACCGCGCCGCCATTTTTGTAACACGATTTTTTCACCGATCGTTATAATAAATAAACGTTATCGTGTACAATATTATATTATTATGAGGTACACAGTTGTACTCTCGTGTGTGTGTGTGTGTTTCACCTGCAGACACACACGAGTATAATACATTTATTCTAATACAGTCGGCTACGTGTATAATTGAATATAAATACAAACTCGCATAATAATATAATAATGTGGTATTACACGCGATGTGACATTTTAGACGTCAAATTAACCGGCGAACGTAATCATATTATTTATATCGATTGCGAGAGTCGTGTGTGTGTGTGTGTGTGTGTGGTGAAAAATACGAAAATCACGTGTTACAATTACGCAACGAGAGGTTAGGTTAGCGCGACGCCTCGTGTGTAAATTTACGCTCTCCTCCGGCAACATATAATAACAATGCGCGTGGTTCAGACGCATTATTCGCGTGACGCGATTTACCGATCGCGTTCCAATCACGATCCAACTTCTGATAAACGATAATATTATTATATTTATTATATTATACCAAATACGTATTATTAATATACAACTATTATAATGAAATAATTAATAATTAGCCAGTTGACCGAGATTTGTCGACGCCGAAGAAGACGTTTTCGAGAAAATTGTCCATTGGCTAGTAGGTATAGGTACCACGAAATTACGAAATAAATGTACGTATAAATAATATACCTACGTGTTTATTTTTCCAAGTCTCTAACAGATTGGGTCGTACTTCGTACATGTTTTAAGTCTCCTTTTCTATTCTTTCCCGAATATATAAAAGGTAAATGTATAAAAAAAATGAAAGGTAACTTTGGGCGGTTAACCAATATACCTAACCTATAAACTTAACCTTTACTTTTTTTTATACATATTTTTGCTTCTTATTATACGACGTGTTTTTCACGACTACCGCATATCGATTGTTAGTATAATATTTTGAAAGTGCATACATTTTTCATCATTTTTTTTTTTCTTAATAAAATATTCCATTATACCTATTTTTATTTATGACATCGACGAACGTTCAACTGTTAAAAATAAAATGTTTTATTCATTTCAGACGGTAGAATAATATTTATATATTACTATAATGATAAATTATCAAGACATTGTATCATGTCACTAACTCACTAAATCGAAAAGCTGTGTCAGCGGCTAAAGCCATCATTATTTATAATCTATAATATAATAATGATAATATTATGTAGTAGGTAAATTATATAATAAAGGCTCACAATTTGAAGTAGGTATATATTCATATGGAATACATTTATTAGTAAATTAACGCGTATCTACGTACCTAACGAATATTATTAAAAGTATATCGTATACGTATAAGTTAAGTTAAAAATATTGTAAAATAATAATTATTGTGTATATAAGCCTATATGATAATTAAATTAAAATTGTATTTTAAAATTTGTTCAATCATTTATGTGTGTATCACAATTTACTTTCACTTTACGTAAGTATACTGCAGAATACCATATAAGAGTAGAATATTTTACAAAACGTATAAATATAAACCTACTTTATTGACTGACAATAATGGATATAAACCTATATATATTCAAGAAGAGAAAATTCTTATTAAATGCTGTTTTCGTTGTGTATAGATATTGAAAAATGATGAAAGTTCATCGATTTAATATCTTTGTAGTACGAGTATATCGTTTGTATTACTATCCGTCCTGTTAAAAGTTAAAACATTTTACAGAAAGTATTGAAAGTATGTAATAACAAGTTCTTTGTTTTCTATGAATTTTTGTTTCTGTAAAAAACGTTGAAATTACTTTTCAACAAAAAATAATAATAACGATATGAAAAAAAAAATTGTATTTACACAAAATATACATAAAAAAATGTAGGAAACAACTTAATTAATTTTTAACACTATACTCTGTACATTGTTATATTATAAACATTACTCATAAAATGAACATAGTTTCAGAGTGCGTGTATTGTATATTATATATAAAATAATTTATATTAAAACCAAAGTATAAAGATAAAAATTTCAATGAAAAATAGTTATTCTTGTATATTCGTTCATGAAGAATATATTTATCATAATGAATTCAGCAAAATATTGAGTATTAGAAATTAAATAACTAGGTACTAATAGTTGAGTTGAAATTTAAAGAAAAAATAAATAATGTTATTTTAATATTTTATACTATTTATTAAAGGCGTCGTAATATATTGTAATATGTTATTTGTAGTTTATGCGTGCATAAAATAATATATTATAAATTTTACTACCAAAAATATTTTTCAAATTGTTTTAGAACAATAGTGAAAAGCACAGCATTTTTCTATAATTAAAAAAATTAATTAACATATCATTCTTTTGTCTTCTCTATTAACTTCACATAATAATACCGAACAATGCTACTGGGTAAATAATAGATAGGTAATGAAATATGAAAAAAAAAAAAATTATAAACTGTAAATTTAATAAATCAAATAAAAACCTATTATTTTATAGTAGATACTTAATAAAATATTCGTTTTAAATTAAATTAAATAAATAGAAAAATAATTACAAATGTATCAAATGTATATAATAATATAAATATATAAGTATATTTTTTTTAATAGAATGAATAAACCCTTCTTCTCATTTATTATTATAACATATCATAACATAACATATTCTATTCTTTTTTTTGTTTTAATAATAATAATTGCTAAATTCGAACAAATAGAAATTGAATACATAGAATAATAATAGATAGGACATATTATATGATATCATAATCTATATAATAATATTGAGTTTGATTTGTAAATCGTATTCATATTATTTATTTTTTCATTTTTTAGTAAATAAATTTAAATTTTTTAAAAATTAAAAAAAATAACTAAGTATTGTAACTAGAACAAATTCATAGAATGATTTTATTTATTCGTATGGCTTGTTGGCCAAATCAACATGACATCAAATCAGATACAATAAAATGCAATTAAATTAAAATTAAGGAGATGTATAACATGAATAGATTTAAATATAAACATAAATATAAAAATCATAATGATACTAATAATAATAACACAATATGGCACGAAATGAATAGCAACTAACTAAAAATGACTAGTATTTAATTTAGCCATTGCCATAGAATGATGAAAATGTTAGATAAAATTGTTATTGTATCGATATAAAAATTGTTAACAATATTTTACAAAAAAAAAAAAAAAAAAAAATATCCTTGTCAATTTCACTTATAGTTTCAATATAGGTAATAATATTATAGTTCTATCTATCAATCAAATCTATACAATTACTATAAAGATAAACTGTAATAATAACTATAAATTAATTTATCATATTATATTACCAGCTACTTCTTGTAATGTATTTATTACATTTTGAAAATATTATATACAATTTCTGACATAATAATTAATAAGACAGCCGTACAAAGATAATAAAACACGGCTGTCTATTGGTATGGGCACTTATGTAGAAATTGAGATATTAATTGGAAAATAACATTGTATATTGAAATGAAAAAAAAAAAAATATGAAATATAAAATAAACTGTTCTTTGCATACCATTAGGGGGATTAACTTTGAACTCGATAAACAAGATAAAAGCATTATCAATTTTATTATTTATAAATATTTAATTTGAAAGTGAAATGATACTTCATTCGTTATACACTGCAAATAACTAATGGAATTTATTAATTTTAATTTTCGAATCTTTTTAAAAATAAAATCTACAAAGTATTGATTTAATATTTTTTTTTCTATATTATATTTATTATAATTTAATTTTAAATATATTATTTAATTCATCATCTCGGTCCTACTTCAGATGAAATGTTCAAAAATAATATGAAATATCTAAGTAGTTAAAATGATTGCCTAACCGTATACAATAATATTTAAATTATTAGTTTATATAATATATAGTATATAAAATTGTATTAATTTTTCCTGTAACGATAGTAATTTACTTATTTGTATAGGTACTTCTCATAAAAGTCACGAATACAGTCACATATTTCATGTAGGTACTTGTATTATTTGCAAGTATAATATTTTCCAGTCTTTTAATCTAAATTTATATTATTCATTTGATGTTTTTATAGTAAAAAAATGTTTCATTAAAATATTATTCTAAAAAATATATTTTATAAATTTGTGTTGATGTATTGTGTATACCTAAAATAATGATTATTACTCAATGTATTTCTTTTTCTAGATTCTAACATATAACCTAATTACTATCCAAATTCTTAGAAATGAATTTAATTATTTGTCGTATGTATAAAATAACTAGAAACTAGAAATAACTATAAGAAATGACGATGAAAATTTTAATTATAATATTAAAATTTGAAAACTACGTTTTTAATTGAACATAAAACATGTACACTGTATTCGAAAATAATAACTATTATAATCATATAGGTAATATTATATAATATCAAACTGAAGCCTACACAATTTTTATAAAGTTATGATATAGAAGTCTAAAAAGCCTATAAATAATAGGAGATACGAAAATAGTACGTAGGTCTGTCAATAAATTTACTTATTAATTTCTCACTTATTACATAATTTCAAAAAACTATAAAATCAATCTATCTACGTAGATCATTAAATAATGTAAAAATTATAGAATTAATAATTATTTTTGTATCATGTTTCATATAATATATAATGGTTTACTGTAGTTATTGACTATTTAATTATATAATTATTTTAAACCGGTAAATCAAGACGATATTATTTATTGTTTATTGTATACAAATTATATAACCATCTGATAAATCTTAAAAAATTACATTTTGTACTATAGATAGTCAAAAAAAGTTATTATCAAAATATTAATTTAAATGTTTGTTAATATTTTCATTCTATTCCAGAGGGTCTGCAATTATAAATTTATAATTAAAAAGCAAAGGAAAGATAACTGGTGTGAAAGGGATACAGGTGTAAAGAGGAAAGTGTTGAATTTTGTTTAATATATGAATGCAATGATACCTAAATCATTACATTCGAAAAACGATTCTGAGTGAAGTTCATCATCAGATAATAAATGTACTGAATAAATTTTTTACATTTATCAGTCTCTACATTTAATATAAAATAATAATTTATTTTAAAACCCCTAAATAATGAATATAATAACTGATAGTACCTATTACGATTTATTTTAATTTGTTATATTAGATTTTAGGTAGGTACATACAGAAAATATAAATATTTTGAAGTAGGTATACAATGATATTTAATTTTTTATTTTAAACAATTTAATATATAAAAATTAAATCAAAATATAAATCATAATAATATGAAGTAAGTAATGTTGAATAATGATAACGATATTGTGTAAAGGAAGTAAAAGTAAGTAATATTTAAAAATTATATTCGTCTAACACACACACAAGAGTGAAACTATATTATAATATGTAGGTATATTGTGAATAATAATATAGGTAATAATAATTTAGAAATTTTCGCATTAATTTGTTTACGATTGAATCTACGATGTAAACTTTAAATAATTGTATTTCAGTGTAACAATTTGGTATTATCGTTTTTATTTTTCATTTTTTTTTAAACGTATTATTATTATAATAATATGGCACACTAAAAAAAAATACAACCAACACGCGGTTCGCCAACAATAATCTAACGGTCGTCAAAGGGCCGTCTAAAATCGCGTTGTTCTAAGAATTGTATGTAGTTTCGATTTCTTTTTTTTTTTTTTTTTTTTTTTTTTTTTTTTTAACAAAAATACCGTCCTAAACTGCAATATACGAAAAAAAAACAACATATTTTTAGTATTTTTATTATCGCGTGGTATGAAATATGAAAATAAATTTTAAACCAAAACACATTACATCAAACGATCTGTGCAGGAATCGTTTTGTTCGTGTGTGTAAAACGTTATTTTAAAGGTCGTTATACAGTTGTAGATATATATCAGTGGTTTTCAAACTTTTTTTATACAGGGCATACTGTACACCTCAAAAAATTTTCACGGCACACACAATTACAGTATAATTAGTTATTAAATTTATTTACAAAAAAAAGTGTAGTTTATACATAGGTACATTTAATGAGAAATGTGTGCCTGATGGGTGTTACAAATATTTTTAATTCTTGGACGAATGGTTGACAGACATACCCTCATTTCTTCTTCCACTGAATTTAGTTTCTCTCGTTTTTTATTTTTTATATTTGTAAGCGCTGAAAATCATTGTTCACAAAAATATGAGGTTGAGAAAGGCAAAAGAATAGTCAGTGCTTTTATAGATATCTCTAGATATTCTTTAGAAACATATATCCAGAATTAATTGAGAGTGATCTCTTTGAATTTCAACTGCAATGTTCGATCATTTTTAATTGAACAGAGATTTTCTTCTTCAACAAGTTTTAAATCAACCAAGTCACTAATAGATACATTAAAAGGGTCTCGTACCCAGTCATAATTTTTAATATTAATACTTGGAAAATATTTATTCATTTTTACTTTTAACAATGTGATAGACTTGACTATTAATGACAAATTTTCTTATATCGAAATTCAATGCAATCGGTAATTTATGGAAAAACCGCGGCACACCTAGTGGATACTCGCGGCACACCAGTGTGCCGCGGCACCCAGTTTGAAAACCACTGGTATATATTATAAATGTATAATAATGCGTGACATGCAAAAACCATACTACCCCGTTCATCGGCATCACCCTTAACTCGATAATTATTATTTTTATTCGTAACGAGAACGTCATCTGCTGCGCATGTGGTCAAAATTAAAATATCTTAGGTACTAAAAGACGCCCATATATTTTTTTTTTTCATCTTCACACCCTCCACAGTATTATTATACTAATAAAAATAACAATTAATAATTGTATATACTGCTTGATATATTATGACGTGGGTACTAAACGAATCGAATGGCAAATACAATTTTCAACATATATTTCAACGGTTTACACGTATGTGTAGGACACCAGCAGCAATGGTTATACTGGTTATAGGTTCGTTCAATATGTAAATGCACAGATATTTTATAAAAAAATAAAAAAAAAAAATGTATCTGCCAGTATTTATATAATATGTGCCCTAATATCCTAAATATAATATAAAAATATTATAATACGATCGTAATTATTAAGAAACTTGTATTTAAATATATATATTTATCGGGGTGGATACTTGAATATGATATATAATATCCGATTGTATTATATTTTTTTTTTTTTTTTATTGGTCCTCAAAAAATTGAGACACGCGACTTCATTACGATTGTATGCTATTCAGAAGTAACGCGTTTGTTAAACATGATGAATATTATAAAATAATCGACGAATCTCGATTTAAACTTTTTAACGTCGTCGTATCTACCTACGAATAATATTATTATTATTATTATTACGACAAAATACTCGCGTATACAATATTATATTATATTCGTTTATTTACTATCTTAAAGGTGATTCACTTATAGTGTTTATTGGAATTTTAAATGTATTAAACAAATAATAATATTATATTATAATATTAACGGAAAATGTTTCAATGCAGGTCGTACAATACAATATTATATAACATGGTATATACCGAACGTACCATGATGTTTACCGAAACATTATTTACCCGGCATCGTCTGTGCGCACGAGTATCGTAATATTATTATTAACGTAAAACATACGGTGTGTCCAAAAACGCATTTTATCTTTTTGAAAGCCAGAGTATTATTCTTTTTTTTTTCTTCTTTGCTGGGTCGTTGACTTCGCTCTTCTTCGGATTATCGTCAAGTGTGACGGTAAATATTTTTTGTACCCAATAAGTTTCGTACGAGTATACAACATATTATTATTATTATTATTATTATTATATTACAATATATTACGATTACCTGCAGTGAGACTCGTCCGCCGCACACGACAGAATCGGCTCGACAATTTAACGCGTTCGATGAGAGTTTTCCAACCGCGAATTTCAATCTCTTCGTCGGTATTGTTTGGATTTACCTACATATGAACACGAAATCGTTTATCATCGCGGATAGAAGTTTTACGAAAAGCTCGTGTTAAACAAACACGCGTGTGTCGATTTCTTGACAGAGAAAATTGCAAACGCGTATACATCATTAATATATGCCCACCAACGGTATTGTTTAATATAATACACGTATATTTATTATATTATACGAATAATAATATAACACAGTAACACACACCCGCAAAAACGACGGTTTATTATATTATATCGTGTTTTACTTGAAAATCGCAATTTTACTGCGTTCGTCCGCCCGAGTCTGAAAATTTCACCGTTGTGTCCAAAAATTCAAAAACGAAAACGCAAAGATTTCAAATATAATATATTATACCAAGGCTTTGCACCCGAATTATTTATTCGGGTTATGGCTTTATCTGTTTCAGGTGTTGATGGTATTCAAGTTTTCAAAACATCACATTGAAAAATGTTAAGTGATATTGGGGCACCCATAAAGTCATAACTGTTATAATTCGGGTTAATATTGGTTAATTCGGGTGTTAAGTAAATACAATATTATATAATAATAAAAAAATACATCAATAATAAACATGTTTAAATTCGTTTTGTACTTTTAATTAATTGTATTTTATATTAAGAATTAAGATATCATTTTTACCCAAATATGTCAATTTATCGTCAGCGTTTGACAGTAATTAGACATCATGATAATAGTTAAAATTATAATTATAAAAAATTGTAATTTAAGTATATTTTTTTGCAGAATATACCGTATACAATATACATACATAAATATGTATACTATACATATTCACAATAGTCAAGAATTAGTATATTCAAATTATTTTACTTATACTTACATGTTATATGAAATATGCATACAAAGATGAAAGAATAACGTATTGCAGTAGGTACTTCTTAATTTGAAAATTCAATTCGGGTTTTAGATTAACCAGAATTTTTTATTTAGGTTATGAGTTAATTCGAGTTATTTAAATAAATACTATTCAGGTTAATAAGGGTTTCGGGCGTTTGTTTTTTAAGAGTTTTTAGTGGTGTCACGGGTTCTGGTTAATTCGTGTGCAAATAAGCCTTGTACGATAGTACGATCCAAGCCCGTATCCGGGGGGGGGGGGGGGGGGCCCCCCCCCCCCCCCCCGAAATTTTTAAAATAGTTTTATATTTATAATATAACAAAGACTAACTACATATATAACTACGTATAATATAATCATTTATTTTTACTTCATATATTAAAAAAAATTAAACCCCCCCCCCCCGAAAAAGGATCTTGAATACGTGCTTGGTTACGATCCATTATATTGTATAAATCGATCGAAAATCAAATGTAGGTATATGGATAATAATGAACGTGGAAGTACTATATCGTATATTATTATTACGTTTGTGAACTCGTTTCGGAATATAAACGAGACATATGTATAAATATTATAAATGTGTATTATAATATGGTACGAACGTGATGATATTGCTATGACGTGATGAAACCAGAAAAGAAATGCTAAAATGGTATTTTAGTTATGTTATATAGCAAATACGCGCGTTAATTTTATACGTATCTCTATATATATTATATATTACGCTTTTAAATTATTTCAGTGCATATAGAGTTTCAAAAAAAAAAAAAAAAAAAAATTATAATATAATATCGGTCACGAATTTCAATATAATATTATACAATCATATATTATTTATATTAATATACTAGCTGCAGCTAAAAGGTATGCATAAATTATATCAGCGCCGCATTACGTATGTGGAGTTTAAAATATAGGTATATATATAAATATATACGCGATATTATAATAATATTTAGAAAATGTTCTCGAATAATCGCAATAGACCAGTCGATTGTTATGCAAATATTTGGAATATCGTTTCATACGTTTGTATATTATAATAATATAATATCGTACATATTATTATAATGAATATACCTCGTTCAAAATTTTATACGTTGAAAATATTTTCTACGTCCTCTCTATATTAATGTATATTATATACCTACTTACCTGGAAAAAAGGAAAAAGAAAAAAGTTTAAACGTACCTATATATAACTTTGGCAATATCAAAAATCACGATAATATTATATAATATACGTATAACTTGTTAAAATTTACTTCATTTTTTTACGATTATCGATATTCAATATAGGTATTTTATCGACGTCAGATCACCCTCGTGTTCATGAATGATCTCATCTCTTTTACGTATACCTAAATCAAAATTTTATGGGTCGTTTCAAATACGCTTGTGTGAATATTTAACTAAAATTTCACTCAATTAGGTCTGAAATTTTTCTACGTTTAACGTAAAATAATATTACAATCGATTTAATCGAAAATAGGTATTATTAACATGTATTACCATACGTCACTTTTTATTTTAGTTCCTTTATACCACTTAAGTAAAGTACTGCGAAATTAATAAAATAATCTAACCTTCATTAAGTACAAACTATGGATAAAATTATTGTCAATATAGTGAAAAAGTGAAAACCTGCCCTGTTTGTGAGAAATAGAATCATTATTTCATATTATTTTCTAACCCAAATAATATTTTTTTAATCATAAAAAATAAAAACTCATTGTAAAACCAATACAATTTCTCACTTTACTTAGAATTTAAATTAATATATTGTATATAGGTATACTCTCCCGCTGGCTGCAGAGTTCACAAACTATTGTAAATATTATATTTATATCTAGACGTATGTGAAAAATATCGTTATCAAAAATGAAAAATTAAAAAAGATGAGCTGATACTCCTGCCGCACAGGATACAGGTGTGCGGATCATAGCGTTTAATTTTACTTAGAATTTGAATGCAATGATAAACCATTGCATTCGAAAAAACGATTCTGAGCGAAGTTCAGTCAGATTATAATTTTCGTTTGAACTAAAAATATCAATTTAAAACAGATATAAAAAAAAATTGAGATTAGGGATTTTTCTAATATTTTAGTATGATGTTAAGTAATATGTAAGTATACTTCAGTAAAATTTTCAGACCCTAATACCAAAAATTACCAATTTTATCAAACATTATATACGTAAAAACGATAAATTTACGAAATATTCGAAGTCCTATATTTAGTAAAAAAATTTAAAAAACGGTTCCCAAATTTTACCACATATATATAATAGCTATGTGAACACCCAAAAAAATTTTCAAGTCTCTAACTTAAAAATTGCCCGAGTTATCGTGAAATATAGAAATTGAATTCGTTAAAATTTCATTTTTCGTTAAAAATGCCGTTTTTTCGTCATTTTTTCGAAGTTTTTTCCATGACGAAATAAATAGGTATGATCACAACTTGCTGAGTTTCGTTCTGTCAGCGCAGAAGGGTGGGAGACTTCCGCGTCTTTTGATTGGCTTATATTTCTTCGCGTGTTTATATTATTATTATTTTAGATCATATACTAATGTATATAATCTAAGATTATTATTATTGTTATTGTTATTATTTTACTTTTATACTTATCACTTATCAGTGATTCTACGGTTATATTGTCATAAAAAAAATCCGCCAATGAAAACAGGCGGAAGACTCCCACCATTTTACACAAAATTGTGCGTATCAAAAAGTTGTGATCATACCTAGTTATTTCGTCATGGTTTTTTCTACCGCTTATAGTCAATTTTGAGAAATTCGAAAAATGACCTAAATAAAGTACCATCTACATCCACTTTTACATCTGAAACTCGCTATTCGTGAAAATCGAAGCATTATTTCGGGTAGTAAAAGTGTTTTCAGAATATTTATTTATATGTATGGATTCTAAAATTTTCGTTTTCCTAAAAATATCAACTTAAAACGGCTATAAAAAAAAATTTTGACAATGGATTTTTCTAATATTTAAGTATGATGTTAAGTAATATGTAAGTATACTTCAGTAAAATTTTCAGACTAAAATACCCAAAATTGACAATTTTATCACACATTATATACGTAAAAACGTGAATTTTACGAAATATTCAAAGTCCTATATTTTGGAAAAAAATTAATGTAACGGTTCCAAAATTATACCACATATATATAGTAGCTATGTGAATATCCAAAAAAAAATTGCCTGAGTTATCGTGAAATATAGAAATTGAATTCGTCGAAATTTCATTTTTCGCGAAAAATGCAGTTTTTTCGTCATTTTTTCGCCGTTTTTTCTACCGCATAGCGTCAATTTTGAGAAATTCAAAAAATGACCTAAGTAAAGTACCAACTACGTCCACTTTGCTACCGGAAACATACCCTATTCGTGAAAATCGGAGCATTATTTCGGGTAGTATTTTTGTACACAGACATAAAAAAATCATTGTAAAACCAATACATTCTTCGCTTCGCTCAGAATCTAAAATATATATCAAACCTGTAAAGAATTCTTATTTTTTTTTTTTCAGTTTTGCTATCAAATAAAATTAATATAATCATAAATATACGAGGTAATTTAAATGACTAGAATAACGTATTTAAAAAGACGAGCTGATACTCCTGCCGCAGGGTTATAGGTGCACAAATCATAGTGTTTAATTTTAATTAGAATTTGAATACAATGATACGCTATTGCATGGGGGAATATTTTATTTATTTCTAGTCGAAGAACACAATTGTAGATTGTGTTGAGCAAGCAATTAATTTTTATATTATACGTTAGATGTGTCTTATTTTTTTCTTAGAATTTAGATTACAAGTACATAATATGATATCATGAAATAAGTGTAGATAATCTAGTGAATAACATATGGCAGATAAAAGTAATATTACTCTAATATTATTTCTTGTATGAAATTAGAACTTAGTATAGCGTAGACTTACCTTAGTAAAAATTTCTCTAGCATTGATTTACAGGAACATTGAGCTATTTCTGATTAACTCTGACTTCCTAGTTAATTATTTGTGCTAAATACTACAACTTCGATAGTCGAGGATGAGATGGATAGACAAAAAAAGCTCGACATAATATTCAATTTTAATATATTTAATATATATATTTAAAATATTTTCATATTTCACTATAACTTAAACTATTTTAAACAAAAACAATTGAAAATTTATTGTTTATGTGTATTGGTCCAATATTATATTATATATGATAAAATTTCGAAACCATTAAATTTTATACTCACATTTTATTATATATGATGATAAAATATTATAAAAATTGTTTCAATTCTCAAATATGTTTTTAAATCTTTACCTAAATTAGATTTTTATACTTTAATCGAAAATCTTAAAATCCCTACAGTATTTTTGTTATTTTTTCTTAATAAATTTACAATAATAATTAATTTAAAAACAAAAACAAAAACAAAAATAATATATATATATATATATATATATAGAAGTATTTACAAAATATTATAAATTTATCAAGTCTCAAATTTTTTATACACGTTTTAAGATGAATTTTTTTTTTTAAATCGTTATTTATGATGTTTGCGGATTCTTATTATTATTTCTCAATATGTTATACAATAATGTTATATTAAATCGACAAAAGAATTTGAGAAATTTTATGGAAGTTTAAAATTTGGTTAACGTATTTCTAGAATATCAGAAAAATAACGCATATCAATTTTTTTTAAAGGCGATAGAAGATGAAATATTAGAAAAAACAATATTTAAAGTATTTATATGGATTCATTTTATTAAATTTCAATATTTCACAATAATGTTAAATAATGCGGAAAAAAAATTTTGAAAATTTATATTTGCCCCAATACATTTAACGTAATTCAGTTCCAATTAATTTTGAATAATTACTTAGGCGAACTTTTTTTTTTAGCTATATGAATATAATAATAATAATATTTAGTTATATATAATAATATTTAGTTATAGAACAATGGAGGGGATAGTGGTGTAAAAGGGATGATTTATCAATGCATTCAAATTTTAATCAAATTTCAACACAATCCTTTTCTCACCTGTATACAATCCATACAAGTATCCCTTTTCTTGCTTTTAGATTCTGAGCGAAGCGAAGAATGTATTGGTTTTACAATGATGTGTGATTTTTTTTTTTTTATTCTGTAAACATTTTTACTACCCGAAATAATGCTCCGATTATCACGAATAGGGTATGTTTCCGGTAGCAAAGTGGATCTAGTTGGTACTTTATTTAGGTCATTTTTCGAATTTCTCAAAATTGACCCTAAGCGGTAGAAAAAACTTCAAAAAAATGACGAAAAAACGGCATTTTTCACGAAAAATAAAATTTTGACGAATTCGATTTCTATATTTCTCGATAACTCGGGCAATTTTTAAGATAGAGACTTGAAAATTTTTTTAGGTGTTCACATAGCTACTATATATATGTGGTATAATTTTGGAACTGTTATGTTAATTTTTCTACAAAATATTGGACTTTGAATATTTCGTAAAATTCTCGTTTTTACGTATATAATGTTTGATAAAATTGGCAATTTTGGGTATTTAGGTCTGAAAATTTTACTGAAATATACTTACATATTAGTTAACATCATACTAAAATATTATAAAAATCCCAAGTCACAATTTTTTTTTATAGCTGTTTTAAGTTGATATTTTTAGTAAAACGAAAATCTTAGAATCCATACGTATAAATAAATATTCTAAAAACACTTTTACTACCCGAAATAATGCTTAGATTTTCATAAATAGCGAGTTTCAGATGTAAAAGTGGATGTAGATGGTACTTTATTTAGGTCATTTTTCGAATTTTTCAAAATTGACTATAAGCGGTAGAAAAAACTTCGAAAAAATGACGAAAAAACGGCATTTTTCACGAAAAATTAAATTTTGACGAATTCAATTTCTATATTTCTCGATAACTCGGACAATTTTTAAGATAGAGACTTGAAAATTTTTTTGGGTGCTCACATAGCTATTATATATATGTAGTAAAATTTTGGAACCGTTACATTAATTTTTCTACAAAATATTGGACTTTGAATATTTCGTAAAATTCTCGTTTTTACGTATCAATAATGTTTGATAAAATTGGCAATTTTTGGTATTAGGGTTTGAAAATTTTACTGAAGTATACTTACATAATACATAACATCATACTAAAATATTAGAAAAATCCCTAATCTCAATTTTTTTTTATAGCTGTTTTAAATTGATATTTTTAGTTCAAACGAAAATTATAATCTGACTGAACTTCGCTCAGAATCGTTTTTACGAATGCAATGGTTTATCATTGCATTCAAATTCTAATTAAAATTAAACGCTATGATTCGCACACCTGTATCCTGTGCGGCAGGAGTATCAGCTCATCTTTTTTTTTTTTTTATTTAATATGATAGTTTTCTAAAAAGAAAATAATAAAACAACACTTTTTAGATTTTGAGAGAAGCGAAAAATCTATTGAATACACAATATTTATTTTTATTTTTATTTAATACACTTTTTTTACACCAAAAAATTCTACGATTAAATGTCCATATTTTTTATCCAGATACTAGAGGCCCAATATTGGGATCTTATATGTATATTCCTCACTATAAACCTCTTTGTGCGATATTAGATAGCTGGTTGCTTGCTCAACACAATCTATAATTGTGTTCACCGACAACTACTACGTCAATATCATACCCTTATTATTATTATTATTATTATTAACTATTATTGATTGTGCAAGTATATATTGCATATGTTATAATTCTTAAGGGGTATTATTTTATATATTTACAGATGATGAGCACAATTGCAGATTCTGTTGAGCAAGCAATAACAGATATAAAATATCATGAGAAAAAACAAGGAAAGGAATATTATTTATGAAGGATTATATTTCATTTACAGACAAAAAATTCAACTAACACTTCCTTCGTAACTTTTACATAAAATACTGTCAATAACGCAACTAAGAATATTAGTTTTAACATTAGATATTTCTGGTCCTAATAATATTACTAATCCTAGAAAATAAAATCATATCCCCCGTGTGTACGCCCCTGACTATATTGCATATGGAAAAAAGGGGAATATTTTCTTTATTTATATTCGATGAACACAATTGTAGATTTTTGTTGAGCAAGCAATTACTTTTTATATAATCAACTGGTATGGTGCCAATATTCCTTTCTCTTAGAACATACGAGTAGATTAAAAATACATAAGATTATGAAATAAATGTACGAAACTTAGTGCAAATGACAGCTATTACAAATGTAAAATAATTGAAATATACTTCCTTGTAAAGAATTTGAACTTAGTGTATCATAATACTTACCTAAGCAGCAATTTTCATAGAATATTAATTTATATTGAGCTATTTCCGGTTATCTACGACTTATTCATATTGAAATACTTGTTCAGTAAAGGATGAGAAGGATAGTAATATAATCTTAACATTATTAAGGAGGATTATAAGAACTTATGTACTTCGCCCTAATATGTTTATTGTGGAAAATACTAATTGTAGGCAACCATTTTTTTTTTTTTATCTCCTCCCACCTCCTGTTCTCAATAAACCCAGAATGAGAAGAGAAGTAGAAGGAGAAGGAGATCAAAACAAATGGAACTTACACAAAACAAGGCTATAAGATGTGTATACATCGACTTCGAGCTCATATATATATATATAGTAGAGGAAAAGTGACATATTCCATATTATATTCTTGGCTTATCCCGCATAAAATTAAGAGTTAGGTGTAATAGTGCTGTATATATGATAGATCTTACAAAATAAATGTTTCGTGTTATATCATTAGTAAAGTTGCTGAACCAAAACTCTTATGTATTGAGAAAGTCACCAACTGTTTACATATAATCAGGGCCGTCCTTAGGGCATGGCGAGCGGGGCCCTTGCCCTGGGCCCCGCGCTTTTCCGTGGTTATGCAGGCCCCGCGCTTTTACCTATAAAGGCTATATATATATATAATATATATAATATATATATATAAATATATAGGCCCCGCAAAAAATGTTTGCCCCGGGCCCCGCAAACTGAAAGGACGGCTCTGCATATAATGATGAAGAATAATATAGAATCCAAAAGTAAAGATATTGTTCTGTAACTTTCACTTTTGTGTTGGAGAAGCCAAGAATATGCCTTTTTCCTCCACTATATATACTCATATGAAGTAGTAGTAGATGAACACAAATTTCGTAGTCTTGTTTTGAGTAAGTCATCACTTCCTAACGGGGTTCACTTCATTCAACTCTTCTCTCTTTTGGTTTATGGAGATGAGTGAAGGGAGCTCCGTCAAGAAATGGTCGCTTTAACCTAGGGTTTTCCACTATACTCATATTAGTCAGTAGTAGATGAGTGCAAAGCCTGGTCTTTGAATTATATTCATCCTTTTCTGGCTTTACCACTTATCCTTTACATTCCAAAGAATTGTTACCTACTTAGGAAGTTCTACGCCACGCTAACTTCTAACTGCATACAGAGCGTATACTAGAGGACAGTTAATTTTTTAATAGCTGCCAAATGTTATGGACTAGGTTGTCAACACTTATTTCATGATATTATATACGTGCGATCTAAGTTCTGAAAAAAATGTTGGACAAATCCAATTGATAATATAAGATTAATTGCTTGCTCAACACAATCTATAATTGTGTTCATCGAATAGAAATCAATAAAATATTCCTCCCTTTGGCCCATTAGCAATATCGTAGTGCGATTAAGTTGTAAGGGGCTTATCACAGCTTTTACAAAAGTAAAAATGCTGTGCCATAACAAAAAGAAAAGTAATGGTATGAAAATCTGTATGTTCTCTCTAGGTTTATAGTTTTTTTTATTTTATATTATAATATAATAATTAATTATTGTATTTTTGTTAAATTAATATTTCTTTTCTTGGTGCAATTATTGAAGTCTTTTGGTTAGAGCCAGATAACTTCTTTTTTTATTTCTTTACCTACACTTATTTCATGATATTATGTAATTGTAATCTAATTTCTTTTAGAAAGGAATATTAACAACTTATCAATTGATAATATAGTAAGTAAATGCTTGCTCAACACAATCTACAATTGTGTTCATCGCAGGGGCGGATCCAGAAATTTTCCAAGGAGGGGGCGCATATAATATAAATTAATAAATAATTATTAATATAAGTTTTATTTTGCATATTTAGAGGTTTTTAATTATTTGGCATATTTATGCATTTTTTAATTTTATTTGCATATTTAAATTATTTTTACCAAAATTTGATCATAATGTAAAATTTATATTTTTTCAAAATATAAAATATATGAGAGTTTTTGCAACGTACAATTATTAAAAATAAAACGTAGGTAATATAGAGCATAACATACGTATACGAACGTTAGTGTAAAATATATTATATAAAATAGTCTTATTTTGATATCTTTACAGTGGTTTATTCTTGACTATTACAGTCGTTATTGTAACATAATATGAGTGTGGAACTGCGGACGTTCGTTCAGTTTAACAATATTTCGATAAATTTTATATAGTTATTTTTTATAAATTATATATATATTTTTCATAACTTCATTTTGATGATACATGTCGAAAGAAAAACTGTCTTCGGTCTATAAACTAATACAATCATTGAATGAATTCTGGGAAAATATATTTTGTAAGGTTTGGGAAGTAAAAGTTGCGAGTGTAAAACGCTTTAATGTGATGCACAGATTTTTAGTGCATATAAATGTAAATTTCTGAACTTTTGAAGGCATATTACAATGCATATTTTTCTATCGTTTAGTGCATACCATTTAATTTGAGCAGTTTTTAAGACATGGACTCACGAGCCATGATTATTATTATTATAGAAACATAATATTTACAAAATGGTACAAATATTTATACGAATACTGTATAATGGGTATATATCCCATTTACCAATGAGTTTATCTCATATAATTTATTAATGTTCAAATAATATTATATAAATAGGTATACAGGAGTATATTATATGATTATTCGATTAAAAAAAATATTCGTTATCGTATATTCTCGTTTTAATATGAATTACGTATAATCGTTCGAAATTGCATTAAATTGTAAGATTGCATTATTGTAGCGCGTGGTTTCAACAATTTTTATTTATATTATAAATACATAATCTTATTTTTTAATTTCATTTGGAGGGGGCGCGCGCCACCATCGCCCCCCTTTGTATCCGCGCCTGGTTCATCGAATAGAAATAAAAATATATTACTCCTTTTGAAATAAGGCGTTTTTTCACTTCTGCCGTTTTCGCGTATTTTGCTTTAAGTGTTGAAATGACGTTCTCTAATTGGTGAATTTGATACCACTGGTTACAGTACAGTCGAAATATTTCAACGCTTTCAACGTGTGATTATAGTGATTTCTGTGTCCATAGGTACTAGATTCTGTCTGGCGCCTGCGGGTGATAATAATTTTTAATTTTTCAGTTATTGTTAATTTATTAATTATTTTTTAAATAGTAAAAATAAATAGTATAATTTAATATTAATATATATTGGAATATTATAATATATATCTATTAAAATTATGTGTATTAATGTATTATATTATAAATGTTTTTATACAAATTTTGTGAAATAAGTTTGTCTCTTATCATTATCACGTATAATTATCATATAATACCAATAACAAGCAATACTAACCACAATATCCATATTTCTAGTAATATGAAAAACGTACACGACCAACCAACGCCGTACGCGACAAGAACTCCGCCTTTAGAAAATATGCAGTATGTAATTGCATTATCAAGCTCCCAATAATGGGCCTCTAACAACTGGGTTAATGATAAGTATATTTTAGTATGGTATTATTAACTTAGATTAAAATATTTTTGAAAAAAAAATATCAAACAATAAATATGTCAAAATCTCAAATACTTTATTTGTATATACTTATATTGGCACATATAACTTTAGTCTATGAGCTTAAAATTGTCGTAGTAGTCG
Organism: Tetraneura akinire; assembly: GCA_021307375.1. Taxonomy (NCBI): domain Eukaryota; kingdom Metazoa; phylum Arthropoda; class Insecta; order Hemiptera; family Aphididae; genus Tetraneura; species Tetraneura akinire. The sequence continues at coordinate 3,047,144 of JAIUCT010000024.1, forward strand.
TCGGTGAACACAATTATAGATTGTGTTGAGCAAGCAACAAGCTATCTATTCCACCAGTCCACCACGACGATGAATAAAGTGCGGAACATACATATAAGCTCCCAATACTGTTCCTCTAACAACTTGGTTAATGATACGTATATTTGTGTATGTAATTATTCACTTAAGTTAAAATAATTTATAAAAAAAAATATTTAACAATAAATATGTCAAAATATCAAATACTTTATTCGTATATTCTCATAATGGTGTATGAAAATTAATATAATATTGTTTATTTATTTATGTATTACAATTTTTTAAATACATTCGTATTATAATATACCTACGGTTTAATAATATACGAGTATTATTTGTTTTGTTACCGATTAAAATATAGTGTTTATTGTTTATTAATATATTATTTATAATTACATTTTTTTACAAAATATTTAACATAGTTAATAGGATTTTTAATTAATAAATAAATATTAATAAATTAAGTTAATAGGAAGTCGGAGAAAACCGAAAATAGCCAAATATTCTAGGGTTATTGTTGCTTAGGTAAGTACTCGCATAAAGACACACAAAGTTCAAATTTGTTACAAGGAAGTAAATTCCAATTATGTTACATTTGTAAAAGCTGTCATTTCCTATGCAATAAGTTGCCTACACTTATTTCATGATCTTAAATATTTGTAATCTATGTTCTAAGATATTTGAGGCATATTGGCAACATCCAGTTGATAATATAAAAAGTAATTGCTTGCTCAACACAATCTACAATTGTGTTCATCGAATATAAATGAAGAAAATATTACCCTTTTGTCCATATGCAATACAGTCAGGGGGCTATATATAACACGGGGGCTATGATTTTATTCCCTATGATTAGTTATAGTATTAGGTCCAGAAATAGCTAGTGTTAAACTAATATTCTTAGGTATATTATTGATAGTATTTTATTTTTTTATTTTATTTAATGAGAAATTATTTTAAATATTTACAGAGGATGAACACAATTGCAGATTATGTTGAGCAAGCAATTATAAATACAAAATATCATGAGAGAAAACAAGGAATGGAATAATATTATTTATGACTTATGAGGGATTATATTTGTTTACAGACAAAAAATTCAACGAACACATTCTTCGTTTATATAAAATACTATTAATAATATAACTAAGAATATTAATATTAACACTAGCTATTTCTGATCCTAATACTATTACTTATCCTAGAAAATAATATTTTTGGTGTCATAATATATGTGCGGTATATAAAATAGCTCTTACTAAATTAATGTTTCGTGTTAGGTATATTATAAGTAAAGTTGCTTAACCAAATCTCTTATGTATTGAGAAAATCACCAACTTTTTACATATAATGAATGAAGAATAATATCCAATCCAAAAGTAAAGATATTGTTCCAGAACTCTCACTTTTGTGTTAGGTTAGGGGTTAGGTGGTGGATGCGGTGGCGGTGGTGGTGGTGGCGGTGGCGGGGCCAGAACATACAATACTATCCTACTAACTGTGTAATAATGCACTAGGAGACATTAAAAGGTTATTGAATATTCGCATAAATACTATATATACAATATACTTGATTAAATGTTGACCTTGACACGATAACTTCAATTATTTAAGAAATAATTTTACTTTTAATATTTATTTATGGTAGTAAAAGTGTCTTCAGATATATAAATAATAAAAAAAAGACACACATCATAGTAAAACCAATATATTCTTTGCTCAGAATCTAAAATAGACACGACATGATTGCATTATTGTAAAAAACTAAAAACAATATTTTTTTCCTGTTTTACTCAAAATCTAAAATAATATGAATAAGTAAATATAAAATACCTATAATATATGTGTGATCATCAAACAATAATGTTAAATATTTTGTAAAAATAATGTAATTATAAATAATATATTAATAAATAATGAACACTATATTTAAATCGGTAACAAAACAAATAATACTCGTATACTATTAAACCGTAGTTATAATACAAATGTATTTACAAATTGTAATATATAAATAAACAAACAATATAATAATTTTTATACGCCATTATGAGAATAAACAAACAAAGTAGTTGAGATTTTGACATATTTATTGTTTAATATTTTTTTTTATAAATTATTTTAACTTAAACTAATAATATCATACTCAAATAGACTTATCATTAACCCAGTTTTTAGAGACCCAGTATTGGGAGCTTATATTGTATGTTCCGCACTTTATTCATCGTCATGGTGGACTGGTGGAATAGATAGCTGGTTGCTTGCTCAACACAATCTATAATTGTGTTCACCGACGACTACTACGACATTTTCAAGCTTATAGGCTAAAGTTATATATCCCAATATGAGTACCTATATACAAATAAAGTATATGAGATATTGACATATTTATTGTTTAATATTTTTTTTTTATAAATTATTTTAATCTAAGTTAATAATACCTACTCAAATATACTTATCATTAACCCAGTTGATAGAGGCCCATTATTGGGAGCTTGATGATGCAATTACATACTGCATATTTTCTAAAGGCGGAGTTCAAATGATGCCTTGTCGCGTACGTCGTGTTAGTTTTCATATGGATATTGTAGTTAGAATTGCTTGTTATTGGTATTATATGATAATTATACATGATAATGATAAGAGACAAACTTATTTAACAAAATTTGTATAAAATCATTAACAATATAATATGTATTAATATTATATTAAAATATTTACGATTTAAAAAATAATTAATAAATTAATAATAACTGAAAAATTAAAAATTATTATCACCCAGACGCCAGACAGAATCTAGTATAGACACAGAAATCACTATAATCACATGTTGAAAGCGTTGAAATATTTCAACTGTACGGTAACCTGTGGTATTAAATTGACCAATCAGAGAACTTCATTTCAACGCTTTAAGCAAAATAAGCGAAAACGGCAGAAGTGGAAAAACGCCTTATTTTAAAGGAGTAATATTTTATTTATTTCTATTCGATGAACACAATTATAGATTGTGTTGAGCAAGCATTTACTTACTATATCATCAATTAATAAGTTGTTAATATTCCTTTCTAAAAGAAATTAAATTCAATTACATAATATCTTGAAATAAGTGTAGGTAAAGAAAAAAAAAGTTGTCTGGCTCCAACCAAAAGACTTCAATAATTGCACCAAGGAAAGAAATATTAATAAAAAAAAAATACAATAATTAACTATTATATTATAATATAAAATAAAAAAAACTATAGAGAGAACATACAGATTATCATACCATAACTTTTCATTTTGTTATGGCGCAGCATCTTTACTTTTGTAAAAGCTGTGATAAGCCCCTCACAACTTAATTGCACTACGATATTACTAATGGGCCAAAGGGAGGAATATTTTTTTTATTTCTATTCGATGAACACAATTATAGATTATGTTGAGCAAGCAATTAATTTTTATATTTTCAATTGGATTTGTCCAACATTTTTTTCAGAACTTAGATCGCACGTATATAATATCATGAAATAAGTGTTGACAACCTAGTGCATAACATTTGGCAGCTATTAAAAAATTAACTGTCCTCTAGTATACGCTCTGTATGGAGTTAGAAGTTAGTGTGGCGTAGAACTTCCTAAGTAACAACTCTTTGGAATGTAAAGGTCTAAGAGGTAAAGGCAGAAAAGCATGAATATAATTCAAAGGCCAGGCTTTGCACTCGTCTACTACTGACTAATATGATTATAGTGGAAAACCCTAGGTTAAAGCGACCATTTCTGATAGAGCTCCCTTCACCCAACTCCATAAACCAAAAGAGAGAAGAGTTGTGTGAAGTGAGCTCTATAGGAAATGGTGACTTACTCAAAACAAGACTACGAAATTTGTGTTCATCTACTACTACTTCATATGAGTATATATAGTGGAGGAAAAAGGCATACGCCAAGAATATTCTTAGCTTCCCCAACACAAAAGTGAGAGTTCCGGAGAAATATCTTTACTTTTGGATTTTATATTATTCTTCATTCATTATATGGAAACAGTTGGTGACTTTCTCAATACATAAGAGTTTTGATTCAGCAACTTTACTAATAATATAACACGAAACATTAATTTTGTAAGATCTATCATATATACAGCACTATTATACCTAACTTATGGTACGTGTGTGGGTAAAGTAAAATACAAGAACACTAAACCAATATAATAAT